>CM076569.1:691098696-691237980 GCA_034641835.2 Pinus albicaulis | reverse complement strand
CTTCAGTGGCTACAGCAGATCTAGTTACTACAGCAGTTCTAGTGACAACAGAAGTTCAAGTAACTACATTAGCTACTACACCAGCAATAGCAGAAGCCCATCCCAATGATGAGGCAGGTAAATTGATTAAATCCATGCAAGACATGTCAATACAAACTACTGAGATTAATAGATTTAAAGAACAATTAAAAAGTCTAGAAGATGAAAAGAAGTTGGCTCAAATCATGTATAAATCAGAAACTCATAAATCAAATAGGTTGACTGACAGAGTCCAGAGCTTGGAAAAAGAATTGACATTGGCAGAGCCTTTGGCCCAAGCAAAGCAACAACTATGGAATGATATTTGGCCATCTATCCAAGTTATCTTTGAGCAGAAATATTTGATAAAGGAAGCTAGTGAAGCTATCCAGAAAGTCAAAGAATAACTTGACAAGAAACCAGAGGAAGCCACTGAAATAATTAAGTTTCTCAATTCTAAGAACCAGTAGGAATTAGAAGAAATTGGAATAAGTGATAGAACTGAAACAATCTTAGAGGTAAAAAAGGTAATTTCCAAGAGAAACTTAATGACAAAACTTGAAGATAAATGTCAAACCATGGAGTTAGCAATAAATAGATTTATGAATAAGTTTGATGTTTTAAGGCAAAAAGGTCCGCCTAATCTATTAGTTATCAATGAAAGACTAATGAGGCATGAGGATTATGACAAGAAGATCAGAGAAGTGGCTAAAGAACAATCCAACAATTCAGCAATGAAAGGAATTCCTACAGGAAAAGTACTCTATCATATTTGTTGTGTAACCAGCTCCAAAAATAGAAGAAAAAGGATATCAACGCCTTAGAAATAAGCCACTTCGAGGGGGAAACCTCCAATACATTACATAAATGAACAATTCTTGGATGATACAAATGAACAAAACCTCTTTCTATATATAGGAGTCCATGGGGCCACAATATAATCCTAGTGGGGCCACAATGTAATCCTAGCCGACCTAACAATAATAATGTAAGGGCACAATAATAACAATATGGGGGTTACGGGGGTACAATAATAACAATAAGGGGGGCTACACTAACATAATAAGGGGCTACACTATTAATATAGGGACTTAACATGCCCCTCTCCTTCAAACAAGTGTTGTCCTCAACGCTTGATTATTTCTTGATGCTTCTGCATAAAATTCTCATCCTCCCATGTGGAATCTTCTACAGGAAAGTTCTTCCACTTGCTGAGATACTCTAAAATTGATTGTACTTGTCGATTTATTGTTTCTGTGACTGCTTCAGAACTTCTTTCGATGTGATGTTGATATTCTTGTTGTTTCATTAGATTCTGCACCAAAGTTAGGTTATCCTTTGAGAGTTGGAGAACTTGTTGTTGATGCTCGATGTCATCTTCCACTAATTTATCATCCATATTAGCTATTATTTATCCTTCAAACCATCCAACTTAGCCTCCTTTTCTTCTTTTAAACCATCTATGTCATCTTCGGTTGCTCTTCGTAAGATCGAAATTTGTTGCACTTGGTACCGTAATTTTGATATCTCATACTGCAATTCTTCCTCTTCATGCGTCATAGTATAGATTTCTGAGGGCATAATGGGTGTTGAATTATTTTTAGGAGGCATCTCAAAACCCAATACTAAAATATATGCTCAATAGGCCCTTGGAATCACTTCAAACTGATTTTTCAAACAAGATTTATGCAATTCGAAAAAACAAATAAACACCTTTTACTTGCTTTTGAGGAGCTCGATATTGAAATTGTATTATCTATGTGATTGAAAATCTTCGATACCTGAAATTCAGCCCTGTAGTAGCCCTCTGAAGCTTCTTTCAAATGCCACAGGTCTGACTTGATTTTGATGCTCCAAGACAAAGTTGTGTCCAATCTCCCACAATGACCTAATTCTGGACTGGTTCAGTAGAGCGAACTTGTACGACTTGCCACATGTCACTGTTTTGTCCTTTGTCTCTAAAATTGATAGCGAAGAAACTACAGGCTGTGTACTTGTGACCACTTTTGACGGCACTCCAATCCAATCTTCAGAGAGAGAGTTATTGAACTTTTCCCACGATCACCTCTTTGAGATGAAATTCAGGAGCCTGAAAAAGCACTACCTTCCACAGATCATATCTCCAAAAATATTGCGAACCAAGCTCTGAAATTTTTTGAAAAATTTCCTCAGGATTTCAGCTTCACACCATATGAATTTTAGATTCTGAACCTTCGTAGAAAAAACGTTATAGCGCAAATTCCATGATGACCTGTTTAGGAGCCTGAAAAAAGACCTAACTTCCACAGATCATATCTCCGAAAATGTTGCGAACCAGGCTCTGAAATTTTTAGAAAATCTTCCTCAGGATTTCGTCTTCGCACCCTAAAAATTTCAGCTTCTGAAACTTTGTAGAAAAAAATTTATAGCGCAAATGCCACGATGACCTGTTTGGAGCAGCGAAACCCTAGAATCCAAAGCTCTGATACCAAATGTTGTGTAACCAGCTCCAAAAAGAGAAGAAAAGAGATATCAACGCCTTAGAAATGAGCCACTTCGAGGAGGCAACCTCCAATACATTACATAAATGAACAATTCTTGGATGATACAATTTACAAAACCTCCTTTCTATATATAGGAGTCCATGGGGCCATAATGTAATCCTAGTGGGCCACAATGTAATCCTAGCCGACCTAACAATAATAATTTAAGGGCACAATAATAACAAAATGGGGGTTACAAGGGTACAATAATAAAAATAAGGGGGGGCTACACTAACATAATAAAGGACTACACTATTAATATAGGGACTTAACAATATTTTTGAAAATCTCTTTTACCTTTAGCATGAGGTAAATCATCTCTTTGTAAACAAGCCTACATTCACCAAGTACACTGAAGCAGATGAGATTTACAGGAGAATGGTAAAGATGAAAATTCCAGTTGAAGATACTTGGGAGAAATTATATGATTTACTGTGACAATGAAAAGTAGTTAGGTAAACAAAGCAATCAGAGTTTAAAGGTGAATACAGATAAAGGACGGATATTAAAGATGAAAGACATAGTCAAAGACAAATCAGAAGATAAGCAGCGTGAAAGACAAGGCAGCCAACGTAAAGAAAATAGCCAGAGAGATAATACTGCAAAAATATCCAAGAAGCAAACAACAAATCCAATAAAAAGGGACAGCTAGCATTTAGTTACATAGGCATCTCTATCTTCTTGCATGAAGATATTTACTTTTCCTTGAATAAATCCTAAATCAGTTTTAGGATATTTTGTATTATTTTTTGTATAAATACTTCATAATTCGAAGTATTGAGTGTGGATTTCTGAACATTTCTATAGTTGAACTCATCTACAACCTGAGATTTTACTGTACTTTTTCCAGTTGACAGACAGGACAAATAATAGAAGCATTTCTTTACAGGATTCATGTGTTGAGCCACTTCAGCGAAGTATATTTCAATTGTTCATGTAATTTTCTTAAGTATTCCATAAATTTGCATGTTTTTCCAATTTAAATGTTATAAGAGGAATATTATTGCAGAAATTGTTTAAGTACACTCTTTTCTGAACTATTATTCATTTTAATGTATTCTTCTGATATCCGGATCTAAGAATCCTTAATTTCTCTCCCATCCCAATTGACCTATTTCACTTCCTTCATTATCCAGTTTAAGGAATCCTTAATTTCTCCTTTATCCCGATTGAAAATCACTTCACCATTTAGCCTCAAAGATCTAGTTTTTCTCAGCTACCTTGCCACTGTAACATTGCTCTTATCATTTGTTTCTAATCTGTTTTCTTTATATATTGACTCCATAGCCCAATGGAATATAGACAGTCATCTATCCATCCAAATCAGTAATTCCACCACCAAATCAAATGAAAACCAATCAAGCTTACATAACTAGCCTAAAGTCAATTAACTCAACAAAGTTAAATCATTAAGAGAGAGCCCTCTCTGAGCATTAGGAAAGCTAGATCCTAATCTCAAAAGTAGGTTGATAGTTACCTCTATTATTTCTTTAAACACAACACAACAACCCTTGGGAAATTTTGGAGTGATAACAAAACCTGTACAAGCTAGATGTGGAGGATTGTGTTGCATTGAGCACAAAGGTGGAGAAGGTGCATAGTTGCGATGTCAGTGAACTTTGGCATAAAAGACATGGCCATTTGCATCATGGATATTTTAATATCATGCAACAGATAACCACGAGCCTCCCCAAAGGGGAACTTGAGCAGTAGGATGTGTGTAAAGGATGTATTTTGGGGAAGTACACAAAATCCACTTTCCATGAGTGGGACAGAAAGGCAGATGCAGTCGTAAAAATGATACACTCTGATGTTTGTCGACCTTTATTGACAACCTTCACTTCCAAGCACATGTATTTTGTCATTTTCATTTATGACTATTCATGGAAATGTTGGATCTTCTTCATGCGGAAGAAGAATGATACTTTCTCCAAGTTTGTTAAGTTCAAATCATTGGTGGAGAAAGAAACATGAAATAAGGTGAAGGCTCTCATGAGCGATAATGGAGGTGAGTATGTGTCGAATGAATTTAAATTTTTTTATGCAAAAGAAGGAATTTGATGAGAGTTGGCATCACCCACAACACACAACAAAATCGGGTGGCTAAGAGAAAGAACTGCAGTATTGTGGGAGTAGTGAGGGCAGGGTTGCATGACCAGGGCATATCTCTGCACTTGTGGGTTGAACCATGCAACACAACAGTCTATTTGCAAAACTGAAATCTGCATCATATTTTGAGCATGATTACACCAGAGGAGGAAGTCGAATTTGTCACACTTCAGGATCTTTGGAGCCTTTGTCAATTTTCATGTCTCCAAAGATACTAAGAAGAAGCTAGAGATGAAAATAGAGTTGGGGATATTTGTGGGATACACTGAAACTCCCCACAACTACCGTGTGTACCTGCCATCCCTCAGAATGACAGTGGTGCGAAGGGATGTGAAATTTTATGAGGATAAATCCATTGGTGCTCTCTTGAGAGGAATATTCAAATACCACCAGCAGAGGATAATTTAGTTCCAAAGGAGGAACCTCAAGATGTTTTGGAGCAACCACAAGTTGAGAAGAGAGTGGAGATAGCTACTCAAGCAGAACCATCCAAAGAGGGCAGTAAAAGGACCCGTGAAGCTGAGAAACTTGTGCAAGATGTGAGGGATAATGTGGGTGCTCCTTCAAATCAGCACAGGCGGAGAAGGTAACTAGATCGGTACGCTAGTTACATGGCTCTGATGAAATAGATGGTAGAGACTTATCCATCCTCTTTCGAGGAAGCAGTAGAGAAACCTCTATGGTTGATGAAATGTTGGAGGAGTATGAATCCATTGCAAAGAACAGTGTTTGGGAATTGGTCCCAAGACCACAGACAAATCAGTGGTTAGGTTGCAATGGATCTTCAAGGTAAAGCATGCAACAGATGGAAGCATAAAAAATTGCAAGGCCATATTTGTGGCCAAGGGGTGCTCTCATGTTGAAGGGATTGACTATGAGGAGACTTTTGCTCTTGTAGCAAGGTACTCATCCATCAAATCAAATATTTCTTTGGCTACACAGATGGGGTGGAATTTTTGAAATTGGAAACAAGAAACATTGAAAATGGAATCCATAAATGGCACCCAGAAAATGGTTCCATAGGAAGCTTCTGATTTAATTTTCCCTTAATTAAATTGGAAGAAAATTTGTAATTTCAGCTCATGACATCTTGTATTAGTTAACTGAGTCAGGAAGACTTAGTTAGCTGAGTAAATTCAAGTTGATGGTCAAAGAGGAGGCATGTAGAGGATTTTCCTATTTTTAGGGGGTCTAGTTACAGTTATTTGTGAGATGAAATTAGTTAACTCAATTATTTGAGTTAAAATCAGTTTAACTAGTTCTAACTTAGAGATGAGCTAGTGAGAGGTCCAGTGAATTAAATCTAATTTAATTCACAATGAGTTGTCAATGATAAAATTCATAACTTGCTATAAATAGTTGTTGTGTGTCAGTTCTGTGAAAGGCCTATTTGAGACAACGGTTAAAGGGAAGATAATTATCAATTGTATAATTACAAAATTGTACAGGTCATGCATGATGTCATCGGGAAGTCTTGGAAGGATTGTGCAATCATTAATTGGGAATTTTCTAATTAATAGGGGCTCAATTAGCCCAAAAATGCGTAAGGAAGGCTAGGGAGGAAAAGGCAAGAAAAAGGTTAAATATTGGATAGATTTTGCTTAGATTGCAACCCACCCAACTTCGGGCGGGATCAGAGTGAGACAGTCAAGAGAGTGCAAAGGTTTCTCAATGGATGTTGGAATAGGGTCTCCTACGAGCTACGAAACTAGTCCAATTTTTAATACTTTTGATTAGATTTAGTCTAGCACAGGGGTTTTGGGGTGGGTCAAAGCCCCAGAAGCATTGTAATGGGTAAAAGGACAAACCAGGGGTCCGAAAACCATGGTTTGTGGACCATAGGAAAGTCTAGGCTAGATTATTATAAATAGAGGAACATTTTGTATTGTAAGGCAGTGAAATGAAGAGCTATTGATGTGAATTGTGGTTTAAGTTGTCTGTTTGGGTTTTTGGGGAAAGGACTCCTGTTGGCTGTGTGCGTGGAGATCTAGAGTCCAGTTGTGTGCGGACCCTGATGTTGTGTGCGCAGGCTAGGAAGGGGATTGTAAGAAGGAATTGATGAATTAATGAATAATAAAGGTTGATAGAGAAATGAATCTGTGAGTACTCTTTGTGTGAATCATTGATAATTACTGTATTGTGCGCTTCCTGTATTTAAGCTGCGAAAGATCTATATAATTGTGTTTTCTGTATCTGGATCTGTTCTGTTCTGTTTATGTGATACTATGTTACTATCATAAAAGTATATAATCATAGATCTAGCGCACGTGGATGCAAATAGAGACCTTCTTGACCCTGCGCAGAACAAGGCAATCTGGGTATCACAAGGCCGAATGCAACTCTGCTTACCTTACCTATCCTTTCTCAGGGTGCGGAAACCTAGTTTCAGCACCCACCCATACTACTTCGGGTGAGACTTTGACCTACGCAAGTAGGTCATTTCCAAAAGGGCCAGTAGTATAGGGGTTTGTTGGATAACCTTAAACTCCAAACCTGGGTCAGGACCCTTCGAGCCCACAAATAGTTCTGTTTCTGGAACCCGAGCATTTTGAGAAAGGGACCGGGTACTGACAAGCGAATACTGGAAGCCTATCAAAGGGGAGACATGGCAACGCACTTTAAATTGCCTACCTTTAAAGGCACGGCTGATGAAGACATGGATCGGTTCTGGTTTGTGGCAGACTCGGTATGGACTGCGCAGGGCGTGGTGAGCGATACTATGAAGAAATCACAGCTGTCCCTAGCCTTCAAAGAAAGAGCTTTGGACTAGTATATGAGGTATATATCTCAAAATGGGGGTGCATATATTCAAAATATTAAGGACACCCTAAAACAGCAGTTCCAAGAACCTAAATCCTACTCTCAGGTTGTAGCAAATGTAAAGGATTTATGTAATGTCCCAAATTTTGCAATAAAGTATTTGGGACATTAATCTCGCTTTTATTTTAATAAAATAAATAAAATGGGTGAGGGGACCCATGTAGCAATTTAATAAACACTCCTAAGGTCCAAAAATTCACTTAAGTGGCCTAAGTTAGCAGCCCAAGTGTGAAAAGGGGCCAAAGGCAAGCAAGCTAGACCATGGTTGACCAAGTCAACAACGTACCCTAAGAGGGGAAGCTTGCACAAGAAGATTGTGTAGTTGGAGTGGAGGGAAATTCAAATGAGAGAAACCCTAATGTGAGTGGGGTCCATGCACACATTGCATAAAATATGAATGAGAGCATTGTGGAGAGGAGTTTTTTGAGAATATAATTCGAAGTTGAAGCTCTCTTGAACTTGGTGTTGCTTAGCACAAGAGGGATTCCTGTTTAGGAATGCCCTTCTCTTCCATGGGAGGCCATGGAGAGATTGTACTTCATCTTCCTCACATCATGGCATGAGGCCAAGGCAGTCATTTGCAGCTACTGCGTTATTCTTGCAGCAAGAGAACGCTGGAGTTGCTGGTGTTGTAGTGAGGGACCTTCATCACCACTTCCGGAGCTAGTTTGTAGAGAGGAAGCTCATTCCTTCTATAGGAGATCAACAAAGGATCATATTCGATATTTATTGCAGATCTGGCATCAAGCCAAATGTGTTTCTCTCATGCCCAGCGCAGTCTCCTTCCCATACAGCGTTATTTTTAGAGGTGGCTTGCACAAGGGTTTCATTTGGTGCACTAGTGAGTGCAGTTTTCAGTAAGGGGATCAGCCCCTTCCTTTTTGAGATCATTGGAGGAGGTTTGCAGATCTATTGTAGCACTTCCCATCCTCTTCCATGTTGTATTATATTTTGAGCTGCAGTAGCTGCCCAGCTACTCCGGCATTTTCTGGTTTTATGTATTCTAGCCAATCCTTTGGAGGATTGATGTAATAATGTTTTCTGGGGTTGAGATATTGCTCCCCCTTCTTTATTTTAGATTTATTGTCATATCATCTTATATATATCAGTCTGCAGTCATTTTCCCTCATAGACTGCGCAATTATAAAGTAGCTGGATTTATGTAGCAGTATATTATCTTGTTCCATGTACATTTCCTATTGAGGTTGATTTGAGCTTACCTTGAGAGGCATCTTTCTCAAGGGATTTGTACTACATTTGATGCTACAGATTATATATCAGATTTGCACTCTTCTCTTATTCGATGAATCATTATTTCACTGCTGCTACTTGTTGAAGTGTTCATGTTGCTGGAAATTCTTGTGGGAGATCTAAATAACCTGCTTAAGGTTATTTATTTGTGATTATATTATGTAGGGAGTTTGTATCAAACATGTTCTAAGGCATCCTAGCATTGGATTGCCTTATTTTCACATTGGCTTCCTTATATAGTGTCCTCATGGACAGCTAGTGCAGAAATTCCTTGAAGGGAATTATTAGCTTTTGACAAGTTCTATTGTCAGAGTCTGCTAGTGGGCCAGGTAGCCTCTGGAACTCATTCTTCCTTGTGAAGATGACATATCTAGTAAATACCCCTTCAGTCAATCTCTGAGATAGTTCAGTGTTGATTGTTAATATTTCCGGAGTGGAAAATAGGAACATCTAAGATGTTCCCGATGGAGCAAAAATTTCCCCATTTGGGACATTACAGTGGTATCAGAGCTTCGAACTTGGCTCGACCTGTGAAGTTTGAATTCTAGAGAAGAAGAGACCAGAGATAATGTAGAAGATGATATCAATCTCATCAGTTTTGGGTCCAGCAACAACCTCTCCAAAAAGTTTGAGGAGATAGAAGAAGGAGAAGTGGAAGGACCATGCACTTCCTATTCTCACAGAGGAGCAGAGCAGAAGCATGGGAAACACTTGGAATTTGAAATTCTAAGTTAGAAGCTTGCTGAATATGGAGTAAAACCTAGGGTCTTCCAAGAGACTCTATCTTTCACACTTGTTCAGCAGAAGAGGAAAGAACTTGATGGTTCAGCCATGGGAGGCATGCAAGGGTTTATACTCTTGCTGATTTTTCTCAAATCTTGATCAGAAGATTTGGCCATAGGAGGGAGGAGCCCTCACCACCAGAGGCACATGCCAGCGCTGACACATTCATGGAGGAGTAGCCTCCACCTTCAATTATTGAGGCAGCCAGCACACTTGAGGAAGAGACTCTTGCAGCAAGATTCTTCCAGATCTCTTCAAGGTATGCATGAGTTTGCATTTATCATGGAGGTTTTTACACTATTTCATGCTAATTGTCTTAAGGAGGAAATTTTATTGCGCTGTGCCATTTTGAGGACAGAAACCCTCATCATCCTCATGCACTATTGATGAGCCATGCATCATATGTGAGGGTGGGGTTTTGAAATTTTGAAGGAGATTGCATTTCAATGTCCCATGAAATGCAAAGGGAGAAACCTGTTCTGGGACAATGGTAGCTCTTGTGAAAGAGGTACCTAGTGGCAAGATACTTACACCAAAGAGCAGAGCTTTGTGGATTATATGTGCCCAGCGAAAATGTGGAGGATCCATAACCCATAGGTCCCAGGATCTTTTCACACTCATTTCATTTGATGGACAAAGGGGAGAGTATGGGTGCATCATGATGGAGTGGAATTTCTCTTTCCACTCATTATGTTCCCATTTCAGATTGGATATGGTGGAAGTATAGGGGAGCAGCAAACATTCTTGTTGCTCAGATTTTGTTGCATGTTGTAGGAGCAAGAGGAGGCACTAGCATAGTGCAAGAGTATTTCTCTTTGATTTTGGATGCCAAGTAGCACCTTCTTCATGGGAGGAGCACTACATTGCAGCAACATTTTGGGAGGAGTCTTTGGCAAGATTCATGTCAAAGAGGGGAGCTTTGAGATGACAGTGGCCCTACTCTAAAGGCCAGCAGCGTTGTCACTTGAGAGCTTGAGTTACTTGTTGGAGTGTCTTCCAAACCACTTCACAAGTGATGAATTTTGGAGGCATGTAGATTATGAGCATGCAGGAATGGAGGGAAGCATTCCTCACTACATTTTGACTTTCTTGGCTTGGTTGCACAAGTACAAGAAGAGGAATCTACATGCAGAAAATTTTGGGTTCTTCTTTCATGCATTTTCATGCATATTCTTCATTGATGGAGGAGTCCACTTGGGAGATATTTCTAATGGATGTATATCAGCATTTGGCTAGATGCATAGCCCAAGAAATGATGAGATGGTTGGCACAACCACTCCCTTACTATGTTGCAGTAAGGGGGACTTTTCATTGGAGCCATTTTCAGCTCAAAGGCCAAAGTACTTGATGAGGGAGGTAACCATTTGCTCTATGTTTGGTGCTCTCTTATTCTTATGATCAGCATTTTATATCAAGGAGGATCCTTCCTTCTTGCACATTATGTTCAGCTATGCTTATGGTCTATTGCAGCTAGGAAGATGGCCATCTTGTGGGTGGTTTGTGGGGGAAAGCCACATAGTTTTGGGGTGCACCTTTGGCACCAAATTTTGTTTTTCATGATCACATCTTGTAGGATGTATGTGGCAGCAAACAAGTGGCTGAACAGGAACTTGTTACTTTTATTTTGAGGCAGTCCAATGATGCCCTATGCTGGTTCCATGCATGGGACCATATTTCACCTCCTTGCTCTCATAAGTTTATGCTTTTATCTGTTACTGATGGAACGCAGTTTAGAGGAAACATTGTTTTGAAGGAGGAAAATGAATTGAAGATGCCCATTGGGAGCATTATTCTCCCTATTTTGCATGTTGTATGTTTTAGGAGAAACAATGGGCAGCCCATCATTGCCAAAGCTTCATCTCTTTCCTTCATGTGGGAGGAGTTATTTGGAGAGTTCAGATTTTTGGAGAAGGCATTTCATGGTTTGTATGATTGATGGGGTGGCTTGGGTCTCTCATGAAGACCATTTATTTCAGCCATATATCAGCAGCAGCCCCATATGTATCATGAGGAGGGAGAGACTTATTGGGTGGATGTGCCCTTTGGGAGATAAGACCTCCATTTATTTTGCAGCACATGCTCCAAGGGGAGTATGGAAGATGATATGGTCACCATGTGCAGCCATGTTTTATTTCTCATAAGGTGGACCATATGTTGTTTGGATGCCATATGTGGATGACTTCCAACTCATCACATATGAGATGATTTGGGCCAGCTTGATTTGCAACATTGGAGGAGAGATCTTTTGGGGATCTAGACTTCATTTTGCCTCTTGAAGGCAACACTAATGCAGCCCAAGTTCAGCTTTCACTCCACATTCATCATAAGTGGAGAAGAGGACAGCGTGGGGTAGGCTATAAAGCTTACCAAGTTCGAAAATTCAGCCCACCTATTTCATGAGCACAAGGTAGAGGAGTACTTCCAGGAGTTCCCTAGTTGGAGGGTGACTCATTTTGTTGGTTGATTGCTTGAGGATGGAGGATCTACAAGAGGATATTTCAGACTCCATGCCTTGAGTGGAGTACTTTTTGTAGTTCATCCTTGCTCTTGCTTGAGGACAAGTAAGTTTTGGGAGGGGAGGACTGTAATGTCCCAAATTTTGCAATAAAGTATTTTGGAAATTAATATTGCTTTTATTTTAATAAAAGAAATAAAATGGGTGAGGGGACCCATGTAGCAATTTAATAAACACTTCTAAGGTTCAAAAAGTCACTTAAGTGGCTTAATTTAGTAGCCCAAGTGTGAAAAGGGGCCAAAGGCAAGCAAGCTAGACCATGGTTGACCAAGTCAACAACGTACCCTAAGAGGGGAAGCTTGCACAAGAAGATTTCATAGTTGGAGTGGAGGGAAATTCAAATGAGAGAAACCCTAATGTGAGTGGGGTCCATGCACACATTTCATAAAAGATGAAGGAGAGCATTGTGGAGAGGAGTTTTTTGAGAATATAATTCGAAGTTGAAGCTCTCTTCAACTTGGTGTTGCTTAGCACAAGAGGGATTCATGTTTAGGAATGCCCTTCTCTTCCATGGAAGGCCATGGAGAGATTGTACTTCATCTTCCTCACATCATGGCATGAGGCCAAGGTAGTCATTTGCAGCTATGTTGCCTCTTGCTGTCTCTCTGTTGCCTCTTGCAAAGAAGAGAATGTTGGAGTTGCTGGTGTTGCATTGAGGGACTTCCATCATCACACTTCTGGAGTTGGTTTGTAGAGGGGAAGTTAATTACTTCTCTAGAAAATCAGAAAAGGAGATTTTAGGAGCTCATATTGCATATTTGGAATCAGCCCATATGTATTTCTCTCATGCCCTGCATAGTCCCCTTCTCTTATAGCGTTATTCTCAGTGAGGGTTTGCAGGTGGAGCACATTTTGTGCACTAGTGAGTGCATTCTTCAATGAAGGGATCAGCCCCTTAATTTCTGAGATCATTGGAGGAGGTTTCATTGTTTATTGCAGCATCTACTTCCTTCTACATTCTTTTATTATTATTGAGTTGCAGCAGCTACACTGCGACTCCAACATTTATCTATTTTATGTATTTTAGCCAATCCCTTGGAGGATTGAGGTAATAATGTTTTCTAGGGTTGAGATATTTTTCCCTCTATTTATTTGAGCTCATAATGTCATATCATCTCATGTATATCAGTTTCAGTCATTTTCCCTCATAGACTGCACAGTTATGGAGTAGTTGGGTTTATGCAGCAATGTATTTTCTTGTTTATGTACATTTTCCTTATAGGCTGATTTGCACTCACCTTGAGAGGTATTTTCCTCAAGGATCTTGTATAATATTTGCTGCTATACATTATCTATCATATTTTTACTCTTCTCATATTGTATGATTCATTATTTCACTACTGTTACATGTTGAAGTTTTCATGTTGCTAAAGATTCCCTTATTGAGAATTGTTTCGGTTTACATGTTGGTGGGAGATCTGAATAACCTACTTAAGGTTATTTATTTGAGCTTATATTCTACATGAAGTAGGTATAAAATATTTTCTAAGGCATTCTAGCATTGGATGGCCTTATTCTCATAATGGATTCCTTATACAGCATCCTCATGGGCAGTTGGTGCAGAAATTCCTTGAAGGGAATTATTAGCTCTTGACAAGTTCTATTGGTAGAGTCTACTAGAGGGCTAGGTAGCCTCTGGATCTCATCCTTCCTTGTGAAGGTGAAATATCCAGTAAATTCCCCTGTATTCAATCTCTGAAATAGTTTAGTGTTGATTGTTAATACTCCCAGAGGTGGAAAAAGATAGGAACATCTAAGATGTTCCTGATGGAGCAAAAATTTCCCCATTTGGGGCATTACATCTTACATGCTAGACGGATACCTTCTGGAAGGACTAGATTGAAGACCGAGACTTCAGGTAGGATCATCTCTCCATAGCTAAATAATAACTCTTAAACATAATGGCGCGATGCCTTTGAGTCCTTTTGAGATAGGATATCAAGAAGTACAGTCATTTTCCAGTTTTTTATCAACTGATGATGATCCAATGAATGTGATCAAGGAAGAATAATTTTCACCATCAAGCATAGCTATGACATCAATTCCTAATCCTTTTCAAAAAGTGTTTCATACTGATGAAAGAATTCATGAATTCTTGTCCATAGATAAATTACCATGGGATGGTCTCCATCATAGATCATCATTTTTACCTGAGCTTGATATATTTGAAAATAAATTTTTCATCTATTTTTCTAATAGATTATGTCAACGAACCTCAGAGTCCAATATCGATTGCAAATTCGAATTTTGAAATTAATTTAGGAAATATTTCTTCTACGGTTCCCATTGACATATCCATAAAACCAAGAATTATTGAAAACATTCATATAGGTGCTTCATGTACGTTGGAAATATGAAGAAATGCCAGGAATTGATCCCAAAATTGTCATTCATGAAATAAAGAATTACCCAGATGCTAAACCTATCAGGAAGAGATTACGTCCAATACATCCACGAAAAGCTTTTGCTATTAAAGCTGAAGTTGAGAAATTATTAAAAGCAGGTTTTATTTATCCAATTCCTTTAACAGATTGGGTATCTAATATCGTTCCTCTTACAAAAAAACAAGGAACAATACGAGTACATATTGACTATAGGGATATTAACAAAGCTTGTCCAAAAGACAATTATCTAACTCTTTATATCGACCAAATTTTTGACGATTGTGCTGGAAATGAAATGTATTAATTTATGGATGGATTTTTTGGATACAATCAGATCAACATACTCCCTACTGATCAACCAAAAACATCATTCATTTGTCCTTGGGGAAAATTTTCTTACTGTAAATTACCTTTCGGATTGAAGAATGTGGGGGAAAATTTTCAAAGGGAAATGTCCTATGCTTTTCATGACATTAAACACATTGTGCAACCGTATCTCGATGATTTAGCTACTCATTCATTGCACAGCGAAGACCATCCTACTCACTTACGAGCAATCTTTATGAGATGTAGGTATTATAAGATTCACTTGAATCCCCACAAGTGTTTTTTTTGCGTACAATCTGCTAGATAACTGGGATTTGTGGTTTCAAAAGAAGGCATTCGTGTCGACCCTTCAAAGTTTGAGGCTATTATCAATTTACCTCCTCCTTCCACACTTCGCCAACTCCAAAGTTTGCAAGGGAAGGTAAACTTTCTACGTAGATTTATCCAGAACTATGCTGAGTTAACGAAAGGTTTTACCAGGCTATTGAAACAGAATGTTCCTTTTGTTTGGGATGAGATCGTTGATCGATATTTTGATGCTTTAAAACATGCGTTAACCCATGCACCATTATTGCATCCACCAAATTACAGCCATGATTACTTTTTATACTTAGTAGCTTCTGATTCCACCATTGGAATGGTATTAGTTCAGGAGGATGAATTCCACAACGAGCATGTGATTTATTATCTCAATTAGAATCTCAATCCAACAGAGATTAAATACTCGCATGTGGAGAAATTGGCCTTGGCAGTAGTTCAAGCTGTCCAACGTTTTCATCATTACATTTTGTTACGAAAAACAACTATGATCTCTAATTGCAACTCGATAATGTATATTCTGACTAAAAAATTTCTTGGGGGCAAATACTCTAAATGGATAGTTATCCTTTAAGAGTTTGATTTAGAATTTGAAAAATCCAAATCAAATAAATCACAAGTGTTCACCAAACTTATGTGTGACTTCCCAAATACTGAGACAGAAACTGTGGTAGAGCATCTGATCGCTGAAGAATCTCTATTTATTATCATTACGTTAGATCTTTGGTATGGGGATATCATCATTTATCTCCAAACCCAAACATTTCAGCCTGAAATTTCACATTCACATCGATGAAAGATCCATTACCAATCTTAGTAATACAATATTATTGGGGACATGCTTTATCGTCGTGGTGTGGATTTTGTATTTTGACGATGTTTGACTCATTAAGAGGCTGAAAAAGTTTCGAATGGCTGTCATTCTGGAGCATGTGGCGGTCATATGTCTATGTTTTCCACAGCCCAAAGGATATTGCGCATTGGTTATTTTTGGCCATCATTATTCAAAGATTGCATTCTCGCTGTCCAAAAATGCCATAACTATCAGATTTTTGATCGAAATATGTGTGCACCGCCAGCTTCTCTTCACCCCATAATTGTTGTCGCTCCTTTTGCAAAATGGGGCATTGATTTCATTGCATGTAACCCTCACTCGGATGAGGGGCATGGCTATATTATTCTCGCAGTAGATTATTCTACAAAATGGGTGGAGGCGATGCCTACATTTGCGATCGATGGCAGAACTGTAGCTACATTTGTATTCAATATGTGATTGATCGATTCAGTGTACCCCAAGCTATCATTACTGATCATGGCAGTCACTTTAAAAACATCATGATGATCGAACTTTCTGACCAGCTTGGTTTGCGGCATGATAACTCTACTCAATATTATCTGCAGACTAACCGTTAGGTTGAAGCCGTTAATAAAGTTTTAACAACTATGATTAAAAGGATAATCATAATTCATAAATCGAATTGGCATACTATGCTTTTCTCATCACTTTGAGCATACCGAACCTCAGCAAAAACTACAACAAGGTTCACTCCTTTTCAACTGGTCTACGGTTTAGAAGTTGTGCTACCGATTGAATGTGAAATACCATCACTCCAATTAGCCATAGAGTTACTACCAACCACTTCTGAAGAGGAAAAACACTTTTTGTATTTAGCACAATTAGATGAGACTCGGCGCATCGCTGCATTAGCAGCTGAAGCTCATAAAAAATGCGTTAAAGCTCAGTACGACTGAAGTGTTACATCTCGTGTTTTTCTGGAAGGTGACCTAGTATTGGTATATGACCAAGCTAACGATAAACTAGGAGCTGGGAAATTTGAACCCATGTGGCATGGTCTTTATATTATCAAGCAAGTTCTTGCAAAAGGGGCTTACTAATTGATTGATTATGACGAGGTCTCTTTAGATAAACCTAGTAATGGACTTTATCTGAAGAGATATTATGCTTGATTTTTGTGTGAAGATCATACCTGTACATTAGTTATTTTTCTAAGATTAGATGCTTTAGATTAGATGAGTGTATCTAGTTTATGTTTGCGTTGACTAATATTCCTACTTATCTTGATTACTCTTGATATTGCAGATGTCGATGTCCCTTCAAGCGTACATTTGTTTTGCTGATGGTGCCCGTTGTAGTACACAAAATAACTCTTCCACAGCTTGGGTTATCTATTCACCCACCAATGAGTTAGTTTCTATGCATGGGGTAAGCCTTGGTCAAACAATAAAAAATGTTGCAGAATATAGCACAGTGATTGAGTTATTATCTGATGCCATTTCATTTTCCATTCATTTTTTCATCGTTAGGTTAGATTCAGAACTCATTGTATTACATTTAAACAAAGTATACACAATTAAGAATCCAATGTTACTAAGATAATTTTTGAAGGTTTGTCCCTTGGAAAGGGAGTTTGATTACATCGAATATCAACACCTTCCAAAGATATTAAATACATTGACTGATGCATTAACTAATAATGTTATAAACATACATTTGTGGCATTAAAAAAAGTAAATTAAAACAAAATTCGATATGTGTTGAACAAGATAGCCGGAAAAAGTAGTCATATCATAGATAGAGTTTGTGTTTCAAAAATTATTACATCGTCTAGGACCATAGGTTTAAAACACCTTATGATCTGAAATATAGTGATACAAAAAACAAAAACACAATAGTCTGCGATGATCATCCACTATCCGTGGTGATAATCATGATAATATACTATCGCCTGCCCCACTCTACGTAGGTTTCTCTGAAACTAGCCAGGATGACTAGTGACATGCCTCTAGAGATAGAGAGGAATATCATGCATCCTTGATTCTGGGATGTCTCTAGTCAACCTTTCCAATTTGTGCTCTAGGTCATTGAGAATCTTTGCTACCTAGTTCTCTGGCGGTGCAATAAGATTTGTCGGCTTCCTCTCGAAGCGATGGAGATTGGCTGGTCTTCGTGGACCAACATCTGCATTTAAAATTTTTGTTATTACTATTGGACAATTGAAAAAAAAAAAAAAAATTATATTTAAAACACATCAAAATAATTCATTTACCTTATTCATCCCATTTTGTCCCTAGAGGTAAGGACATCTCGGGGTCTCCTCAAAATTCTATGCCTCCATACGAGAAATCCTTGATAGCAAAGATTTGGTTCTCTAACCAAAAAAAATATGTTGGAGTATATCGGACTACCGAGCAGCCATCGCCACCATGGCGAGCCATCAATGCCACCCATCATACCATACGAGGTTCTCTAGGTTCACCATGGTCAACAAATATTAATTGAGGGGCAAGGGATGGAAACCTCTCCAAAGTGAAAGATACTAAGTTTTCTCCATACCAAAATTTTTTCAACTTTTAGTTCTTCGCTCTGGTTAGTTGACCCTTCATATTGGTCAGCACCCCTTCACACCAATTGAATATTGTACCTCTGTAACATTCGACAACTGTCTACATTTGTGATTTGGTAGCCACATGTGGAGCTGCACTTCCACATAATCTGGTAACAGTGAATGAAATGACTTTCAAATCAAGACTTATAATAGTTTTTATGTCTATCCGATTATCTTTGGGATTAGCTTCTTCATTACAGAATTCTTGTTTGAAGCTAGCGATAGGCAGGCCACCTTGCCTAGCTCCGAACAAAGAGATAGGCTCACCTCTTTTTGATAAACCGGTGAGGAAGTAGATGTCTTCAAGCTCAATTTCTAGCTTGTGATATCCAATGATAAAACATTGTGCCTGAACGTCCCATTTATTCAACAACCAGGTCATTAGCTCTACCTGTACCCTCATGCCCTGAATGGCCCAGAATTTGTATAATCCATAATTTCTCAAAACACACATTGTATTTGGATTTTTCATTGTTGCATCATCTACCTCTTCAAGCTCGCATTCTCGCCACTCGAACGTTGTGTAATGAGATGCGAATGGACACATTTAATGGATAGAAGCTATAAGAGTGAAAAATTTTAGCCATTTTTTAAAGAATGTATCAAAATTCATTTTCTTACGACGCCTCGGTAGTTTTTTTATAGGGCCAGTGTGGACCCCCGCACACATCCTTCATAAAAACTGCAGTAGCCCAATAATTTTCCTTTAGGAAAATTATTGGGGTCCGTAGGTAACCAATGGCTGACCTGCAGACCCTTGTGAGCGAAATTTTGAACTCCCCCCCCCCCTCCCCCCCCAAAAAAAAAATGAATTTAAAAACTAAAAAAGAGAATGAAAATGGATGAAAATCAAGAGAAGAGTGTTGTGGATTACCTACATTCGATGGATTTTGATTTGAGCGGTCGGTTCTCCCGTTATCACCTCCATAATGTTTTTTTCCCAGAGCTCTCAATTTTCAACTCTGAACACAAAAGGTGAAATGACTTTGTTGAACTAATTTTTATAAGATTTTTTGAATAAATAAAATATTTATTTATTTATTTTCCACTTTAAAAAGTTATTTTTCTAAATTTTTTACTTATTGATGTTACACAGCATTTTTTCACCATCCCTGCAATCCCTCGTCCCGTACATTGGAGGACTATTCCCATGACCTGTAAATATTAAAATGTCCTGAAAACACCTTGATGACATCCTTCTGCATAAGGACAAGAGTTCTCCTCAAGAACATTTCCTCTGAAAAACCCTAAAAACCCATGTTTTGGCATTGGCGCAGGTAGCCAGTTCATCCCTCGCACCAATGGGGAAAATGCACACTAGTGGGTGCGCCAGCTGGCGCTCTGTCCTTGTGTTTTGCTCGTGCCAAGCCTATTAAGGAATTTTTTTTAACAATAGAAGGCAGAAGTTTGATTCTAACAACTCCAGAATGGATCATCAAAAAGGGGTTGGGTTGTTTGCCTCCGGATCTCCTTGATTAGGAAGTGGTTTTCCACCTCTCATGAAACCTTCCCAAGAGATAGGACTCTCCCCCATGATTATAGGGAGCCTAACCTCTCTTTCTCCCTCTATAAAAGTCTGCCCTCTCCATTTGCTAGCTAGCTAAACTTTTGGGAAGGAAATTATAGCTAAGTGACAATCAAGAGCAGAGCTAAGGAGAACCCTGTGAGAGAGAGAGTTATGTCGAATCCCTGACAAGCTTTGTGAGACACGTCCCACTGGAACCCTGTCCAAAGAATATCATGACGTCAGAGCACCAGTTTTAATAATTCTCTTCTATCTTAATATACATAACTCTGCTATTGGTTCCATGATTGTGTTTGTCCATTATATAATGCAATTTCAATTTCATTCGTTCCTCTTTGACTGATCGATAGTTATAAAGTGTGAAATACTATTGTGCATGTTGTTTCTCTTCTCTGCATGTGTACAGGTATCTGGATGCAACAAGCTCATGGATCATGACCTTTCTAGCTAGGGACGGAAGCGCCACTTCTTCTTCGACAACAGCAGCGAAGGAATCACGGTAAGCGATCTATCGCGATCCTGTCTTTTGTAACTAGGAACAAATAGCTTTGCGTGTTTCGATTGTTGCTAGACCCACTCTAGGGCTAGTGGGATTGCCTCTGTCTGTAGAGGGGATTTACCTCCACAACAATTTTGCAACTCCACTAGGGATCAGTGGGAGTTGGTCCTTCCTCCATTGGGTTTTTTTTTTGCTTTTTGTTTGATTAGTCTGCTTTTTTGGTTCACCTTCCTTGGTGTTAAAACCTTGTTCACCCCCCAGAAGATCAAATCTATCCTCTGTTAGTTCATTTTCATCGTTTTGATAGGGTAAACCTAATTTGTGCGGTTATACCTCTAACAGTCATGCCAACGGGTGCTTGTTGCTAGTTATGCCCCCGCGCCATTTCCTGTTCGGCACAAATTACAGCCGAACAGGGGCGCCAATCCTGCTTGGTTTTAGGGTTTTCCTGTTCTTGGACTCTCTGAGCTTGAGCTTTGGTCTTGGTTCATTTTTTCTAATTGATTGAGTGCTTTGGAGTCATTTTTGACTGTTTTTAGCCCTTTCCCTTCGTTTTTTCACCCTTTTCTGTCAATTTTGCATTTTAGCCCTAGGTCTTCTAGGTGCTTCAGTATGTTGAGCCTCCCATGGGAGTTTTGGGTCTTCTCTTTCCCGATAAACTTTGTTTTTGCTTCTTTGAATTCATCTTTCTCAATCCCATTGAATCATTGCATTTATTGATTGATTGTCCTCTTTTTCATTCAATTTCTCTTTATGTTGCTCCAAGCCTAGATGACATGGTTTGTTTGAGTCTCTTTCGAGATTCTTCTTCGCTTTGAGGGATTTCATCATTAGTCTGGGCCTTGATTGTGCCTGTTTGAGTTGAGTGAACTTGTTTTGTTTCAACTCTCTCTTTATCGTTCTCAAATTGATGTTTTCATTAGTTTTTCATCTATTTAGTGCCTTTGCTCTAATATACTGAAAAATACAAAAAAAAAAGAAACAAAATCTTTTGCATGTTGATTGGCATAGTGAAAATTGAAAACTTTTTTGCATTACTAGCATTGCATAATTCTAGAGAAATATTTTCTAGTTTCATTACCTTGCATTGGAAAAAATAGTGGATGTTTTTGTGTGTTCATTTTGCTGTCATTTGAAGGCTCTCAACTCTCCCGTAGATAGCTCTTCATTAAACAAAATGATATTTTGTGGCATGTAGTTTGCATCTATAGGTTTTATGAGATCCAACATTCAATAGGGCCTTGAAATTGAAATCTAAATTCGTGATCAACTTTAAAATGTACTTAATTAACCTAAGGCAGCATTGAAACTTAACGAAACATCTAGTAGTCTAAGGTAGAGACGTGTTCCGGTGTCTTTAAGCCTAGTAGCTGTCGCTTGCCATCTAGCTACAGACAGTGCTAGTACGGACTTGTGCTCCCCATATCGTCGTGTATATAAAGGGAGACCTCATTAGGTTGAAAATCCTTTATCCATAGGAAGCCGAGTCTGCCACCTTCTACCCGTGATACACCAGACACATCATTCGGAGAGATTACCTGCACGTACGTTAAGTCCTTGGTTAATTTCTCTTTCATTTTTACCGAGGTGTATATGGCAATTCGTGGATATCTGGTACACCCATTTACCTAGATTACTAGAGCAATAATTTTGATCTTTACTGACTCCCTAAATTTGAAAAGATCATCAAGCACTAGTCCTTTCACATTTGTTTCCAAACTGAAAGTGATAGAGTCATCTTTCACTCATTTCTAGACTCTTAAAACATGAAACAGTAAAATTTCCAGTTTTGATGTGGTAAAATTAATCACCTACGATCACACGCCCATTTAGAGATTAATTTTTTGGCCTGTTTTTGTTTGCCTTGGTTTTTGCCCGCGTATTTTTGTTCTTGATCTCTTCCTCCTTTTTGATATAGTCATAGTGGTGGAACCATTAGTTTCGTCTACTGGTATTCCTTATATAGATGATTCATCAGAGGTCTCTCGGTCCTCTATTGAGCATTAGCAGCCCATTATATACAAGTTTCCCGATGGGGGACCATTTATATCTGAACTTCCCTTTGGAGGACCAGTCGAGTTCAATTGGCTCTTGTCCAACGCTTGGCTTGGATTTGGAGTAGGGGAACACTTCCCTCCTCTTACATCGGGATCACCATTTTCGGCTGCTGTCATACCTCCTAGTCCTCGTCGTCTTTTAGATGATCTTACGGCACGGTTAGATATGGACTCATCCAGTCCTACTCCTAGTGAGGGAATTTATAATTTTGGTGAAGACTACCAGATTTTTCCCGAAGACATCCCTGAACCATCTGTTCTATCTTCACCTGGTCCATCGCTCCCAGCTGGATATAGGTCTTTAAGTCAGGTCATGGCACTATTACCTCTTTAGGAATATCAACTACATCCACGAAATCGACCATTCCCTCGTTAGGGATGTCTCCATCGACACCTCTCATGGCATCTCCTTTTGTCACATCGGTACCTGTTAGACCTACTGTCTGCGTGGCTGCGTCTATGCCTGTTGTCACCACTTAGTCGACTAGGACCTTGTCAATTCCTAAAGAGTTTTATATAGCTTCTACCATTCTAGAGAACATTTCTCCCAAGGAGTACCGGATGTCTTTACAGTCACCGATCTCCAAGGTTGGTCAGTCCTCTCAAGATCTTAATCGTCCTTAATTTTCTCATTATGGAGTGGATGGTGCCCCGATCTACACATTTCCATATCAATATGATGAGGGCAACCCCATTCATTTTCCTTCTCCTGAGGCTTATCAGTATATTAACGGTTTTATATCTACTCTGCTTGTGCAACCTTCTAATCAACAAGGAAAACCCTTTTAGGGACAACCTTTGTTTCAGCAAGGATATGCTTCTACCCCACAAGGACAACCGTTCCAGGGACAAACTTCAGCCCAGCTAGGGTATGTGTACGACCCACAAGGGCAACCCTTACAGGGACGACCTTCGGTCTAGAAGGGATTATTGTACGACCCGCAAGGGCAGTCTTAATATCCTCAACGTCAAGCTTAGAAGCCTCACCCTATGGTCCAACCATGGCAACCTCAAGGATTGGGAGGGAAAATGAGGTATCAACCTAGACCTCCATATGGTCCTGGGGGGAAAACCCATCCTTTTAAACCTTTGGTGCAACCTCAGAAGCCTCATTCCCTTATTGGTCAATATGTTGCACAACCAGGGCCATCTTATGGTCCTGTCACAGGTCAACCTGGTTATCAGGCACAACTTGGCCCACTCCTCCTATCAGGCCAACCTGCTCAGTTGAGTCAACCTGGTGTCCCTCATCAGCTAGGTCAACCTGTTCAACTAGGACAACCTGCACAACCTGTTAAACCTGCTTAGCCGCCGATCTATTCTATGCCATAGATGAATCCACCTATGCGCCCGACATATCTGACTTAGCAGGGCCCCACTTACCAGCAGCCCATTCAACCCCAAGGTGGATATTACCCTCAAGGTTAGTCTGGACCAGTTTACAACTTGCCTCAAGGTTCTGGTTATTACCCTCAACAGCCAGGAGATACTTATACTCCGTAGCAAAATCTGTACACTGCTCAATCGGGGCTCACATATAATCAGAATTCGTACCCTGGTTATCAACCCTTGTATCCTGGTTTTCAGCCGCCGTATCAACCGAATTATCCAACTTATAACACCTATGGTCAGAATCCTCTAGGATAGAACCAATGGGGGCAGATTTATCCTCAACCAGGATGGAGTACAGGTACAGGTCCTTATTGAGGGCCTGGCATGCCATTTAACCCTCAATCACCTTTTCTCACCACATTGGAGTTACCATACGTGTCCAAATTAACCAATGATCTGATTCTTCATAATCTGTATTGGCCTCTGGTTCCAATGAAGGTGCCTGGTGATTTCCCTAAGTTTGAGGGAAAATCTGGAGAAGACCCCCAAGCACACGTCATGACATACCATTTATGGTGTTCTTCAAATTCTTGGGTAGATGACTCGATTCGTCTACGTATTTTCCAGTGCACTCTCACCAGCGCTACTGCTAAATGGTATATAGAACTATCCCGTGGTATTTTTCAAGATTTTAATACTCTAGCTATGGCATTCCTAACACATTTCCAGTTATCGGTTCATTACAAAGTCGGGACGCATCTCCTAACATCTCTGAAATAGGACAAAGCTACTCATATTTTAGATCACATTCACGAATGGAGACGTAATCATCGTCTAATCATGTCTGACATTCCTAATCAACTTCTAAATCACTGGTTCACTACCTCTTTTGCCAATAAAATTGCACAAGACATTGCTATGGGGGCATGTGTAACCAAGCAACAAGCCATTTCTCGTGCCCAGTACCTCGATTTAATGTATTCTCAGTTCGACACGTTATATGACATCTTGACTGATGCCCCATGACCAGGGACCTCTAAAGCACTGGATACTCCATCAGTAGATGGTATTATTGGTTCCGTCTCTCAGACTTCTTGCAAGTCTTCCAATAGGAAGCAGAAATCGAATTCTTCCAACAATTCTGCTCCTTAGGCTACTCCACATTCTGGTAAGACTGTGAAGGTCAATGTTGTGTAGGCCAATCCTATAGACAAGACTTCCAAAGGAAAAAATAAGGGCAAAGGCAAAGCCAAATTTGATGCCCCAAAACCAAAATCGTCCAAACCATGTGCTGATGATGGTTCACAGCGAAAACCGAAGTACCCTTCCCTGATTTGTGATGAATACCACTACACCAAAGATTGTCCTAGACGATCCGAGGTTAGTCAAATTCTTAAAGGCTCTAAGGGAACTCTGGCAGTTCTTAAGGAACCTTTTCCATCTCAGCAGACCCAGATGGTCGGGCAGCCTTCGCCATCTACACCGTTTGGATCTCAGGTTTTCATGATGAATGGTGCTGCACCTATTTCTATAGCCACTCGATTGAAGGATTATGCCAGATCACGCCAGGAAACTGGGAAGGAAGTCATTTATGGCCCTCATCCCCCGCCTGCCTCTGGTCCCCTTGAGATTGAAAGGCCTAGTGCTAAACCCATTGTACGACCACCTTCCAATGGTGTTCTTCGAAAGTTTTCCTATAATCTGAACGCTCGTGTTGCTCAGCATTACAGCATTGTTGAGGATTTGGCACAGGTGCCTTCCACGATGTCCACATTGGAAGTACTTCAGAGTTTTCCGTCTCAATGGAAAGCTTTGTTATCTGCAATTGGCAGAATTGACCCTGCCGATTCTAGCCTTCTCACCTTCGATCTAGAGTATTTCGTCCCCCGACTTCCACACTAGATTTCATTTTTTATACAAGTTTGCATTAACAGCCTCAATATGCACAGAGCCGTTGTGGAAGAAGGTGCATCTACCTGCATTATGTCATCTGCTTGCTGGAAGGCCATCGGCTCTCCAGCCCTCACTTCATCTCCCGATGCCCTTGAGGCATTCGATGGAAGGGAATCAAAACCCTTAGGTGTTCTTATGAGTCTACCAATTACATTCAAAGGAAAGACAGTCAACGTTGAAGTGGAATTTGTTGATGCCAAACTCAACTACAATCTTCTACTCAGTCGCAATTGGACCCATGCCATGCATTGTGTTCCATCCACCCTCTTTTGACTTTTGAAGTTTCCACATGGGGGAAAGATTATCAATGTCGATCAGTTGTATTTCTTTACCTTGTCTTTTGAGAACAACGTGTTGTATGTGGATCAAATTCCTAATCCCCCCAACAGTATAGGACTAGGTCTTTCCAAGGACCCCGTTCTCATGGGTATTTTCTCCATTCCACCACTGAACACCATTCAAGTCAATATGATCTCTAGGTCATATGACCCATGGATCATCCCTTCTCCTGAACAGGTTGCCTCTTTTGGAGAATCGATGCCTCTGACCCCGATTGAAATCAATTATTGTGAGATCATCATCGCATCAGATTCTCCCCCTCCTGAACCTGCTCCTTTGAGCATGTCAGAGCATAGTTCCTTTTCTTGTGTCAAGCTCCCTAAACAATGAAACAAGCTAGTTCGAGGACAGTTTTTTTAAGTGTGTCAACCTTGTTAAAACAATGAAACACGTTCTTGTTCAATTCGATTTTTTGTTAGATATCATGAAATTCAAGTTGAATCTCTCTTACTCTTGTGTTTTGAACCTTCACTGCATTTTTCATATGGACTGAAGCTTGGGGGGCATGTACACCTCGAATTGAGTCACCATGCTAGGGGCATGCCGAGTTTTCCTTGTCATTTCAAGCATAATTTATGTGGTGTTTTCAAGCTTGCGTAAAAATGAAAACTCATTTCAAGCCTACTTTACTTTGTGTTTTGAGCTTGTGTAAAAATGAAACCCATCTTCAAGCATAGTTTAAATTTATGTTTTAAGCTTGCATAAAACATAAAAGTCATTTTCAAGCATAGTTTATGTTTGTGCTTTTAAGCTTGTGTAAAAATAAAATATGTTGGTTTGATGCATTTTGAGAATTTGATGCATTTTATGAACTTTTAAATTTTCCATTGGGTTGTTTCCTATGAATATTATTTAGCTGATACATTAGATAACATTGTATTAGACATTTTCATAACATATAAAACATCATCACGTATGAAAAGCAAGATCCATGTAGAAAATAAATGATTATATTTATGTCGAGTGTTTGCAACGTGTGCATCATGTAAAACCAAAAATATACATGTTTGTTTCAGTTACATATGGAGATTACATGTCTCTCAAAAAATATGCAAATAGAAAATCTAGGTGACTAATCGGCATGGTGCTCATGGTAGCACGTCACTGCCCGCACCAGCCGCCTCAGTAAGCAGTGGAGACAACTCGGCACCCCTACGGTGTGTCATTGATAAGCTAAGTGAACATCAGCTAAACGAGCATAATCTGGAACTCTGTGTGTGATCCCCTCTAAGTTATATACAAGCTCGTCCCCCTCTCTCCCCTCACCTTGAGGGTCATAAGTGATAGGGGTCCTCCTCGCTACTGGTGTCATTCCGGCCGGCATCTCCGGGCCAACATCTGCACACACATAGGATCATCTGTTAGAACATGCATGTATACCAAAAAATCATAAAACTCATAAAATTAAACAGAGTCTTACCAAGCTCCTCGTCCCAGTCCTCTCCTTTCGGGAGAGGAAGGTCTAGGTCTCTAGTAAAATCGGTGCCCACATAAGACCAGTCCTCTACCACGGTCAACTGTCATTGGAGCCAACCAAAGAACTCGAGCCGCCAGGACATCTGCTAGCTGCCCCTTGCCCTGGGCATCAATGCCGCCCATTGAGCCATTCGTGGCTCTCTCAATGGTGGATCCGGGACTATGGCCCCCAGGCACTACCAAGATCGACCCATATCCAAATTGTTTCAATTTGTTCTTCTTGCATTTTTTCAGTTGTCGTTTAATTTTCATAGTTACAGCTATGGCCCAGTCAAATATTGTTGGGTTCATGCACTTTGATGCAAGAAGGAGCTCTGTCTTTGTGGCCTCGTGCAGTGCTTGTGATCCCGTAGCCCACGTAATGGTATGTAGCACTAATCCCAGTGCTAGATCGGGGATAGTCTGAATGTATACCTTCCCGCTCCCTGTCCCTTTGCATGCCCCTTGGCACTCCTTGTCCATGACCATTGTCATGTTTTTGCCTGAAGGCCTAGTGCCGGTCAAGATAGGGACTAGACCCCTGCGAGACAGTCCAGTGATGAAGTAAACGTCTGACACTTCGAGCTCAAGTACTTGATCTCGAAGTTTGAACTTCTCCTAATCCTCATCGTAAATGCTAATAAGATATTGCAGTAGTTTGGGCTGAGCCCAGAAACATGGCATAAGGAAGAATTTTTCAGCACACAATTTTGGAGGGCATTCATACAATGCTCATTTCCCATTGCCAATTCATCTTCCTCATTGTGCTCTCTCTCTTTCTATTCAATGACCATATTTTTGCTAGGTACCTGCATCAACTAAAACATAGGAGCATTATAAACCTCCTCAAGTATTCAAAATTTAATTTCATAGGTTCATTTTTGAGATATTTTATCCAAAATTTGCATTGCACCATTGGCGCGGGTGTCGGGCTAACAGTTGCACCAACTGGTGCAACCTCTGTGTACAATAGAATGGATTGGCATGGGTCCGTGCCTGGAACCCACACCAACTACGGAGCCCTAAAATTTGAAATTCCCTACCTAAAAGACCTCAAACCATGATTAAATATAATGAAATGTAGCTTAAAAGATGGACAAAGAGGTTGGCTCTTACCTGAACTGGATGGAAGTCGATTTGGTCCGCTGGATTGGCCACACTCGTCACCTGAAGATCGAAGCACAAAAGGGTCACTGTTGCTCTGCAAAGAGGTTAAAAGTGAAAAGTAAATATTTTTTACCACAGTTGTTCTTTTATAGATTTTCAAAGTCGTAAATGGGTTTTTAAACATGTTTTTCGATATATTTTCACATTATTTTCATCGAATATGTTTTACAGGCATCTTTTTGTGCAGCAACAGGGTTTCCGCATTATTTTGATGAAGAGATGAGTTTTATTTTATACTTTTTCAGACTCGGTAAAAAAATGAAAAAGTCACCACTAGAGTCACCTTTCAGCTCTTTTCTGACTCTCTAAAATTGAAAAGATTGCCCAGTCGCTTGTCATTTTGAGCTCATTAAATTGGCTGTGAAATGACATCTACCCAATATATGTTTACCCCTTTTTCAGGTTGGGATGGATTATTTATGAAGAAGGAATACCCTAGCCTATCACGACTACGAAGTTCTCTTAGACATAGTTTTCTACCTTTTCAGATCTGTGGGACTATCTACAAAAAGGGAATGATGGAGTTCTCTTTTCCGCTGTCTTTTCAAACTCTCTAAACATGAAAAGACGTTGAGTTCTTCCTTTGTCAAACTCGTTAAAAACTGTTGACATCGCATTTCGTCGTAATGACGTTACTCGAGTTCCTCCTTCCTAGGGCTCGTAAAATGTACTAGGTCAGATTTGACCAAAGGAAAAAATTATATCGCAAGTACATGCTATCCCCTTCAATATTGTTTCCAAAAATAATTGGGGTACTCGCCATAAATGGTGGGGGAAAATGGAACCAGTATTATAGTCGTGTCGGCAATATGTCGCTCTTAAACATGGCACTTGTCTACATTCATGTCAGGTTGGGGACATCTCATCTCATTATCAGCTTGCCTCCATGGGTTTGGATAATATCTTTTGACTTCTCATCTGCTCTTTGCCACATCACCATGACCTCAGTTCCCTTGATGTCAAATACTGCAAAATCCAATGTCATGCCATTGATATGTTCAAGTGAAGTTGGCCTCTATAGTTTTCAACCTCCCTCTGATTCTCTGTTGGTCTTGATTCACAAACATTATATCCCTCTGTCTCGTGTCCATGATGTGGGAAACATTATGGCCCACCTTCGATCAAGGTCACTTCCTGTCGACTTCATCTCATTATCGAGGAAGCTGATCTAGAGAATCCCCTCAGGTGCCTTAGAGCCTGCATGCCTCAATGGCAAGGTCTTCGCATTCGACACAAGGTTTTCATTATTGGTCTTCGATCGAATGATTCTATAGGTGTTTGACACTAGCTCACTGTTCACATTCTGTGGATTGTACCTCTTGTACCTTGAGAGCCATTGTCATTATTGGTGGTTTATCTCGCGTCTGTTAACAGCTTTCATCATTGGTTGGTAATCAGACGATGTTCTTGCATGTTCAACTTTAGCTCACATATTCACATCCTTGAACTTGTACTCTGTTTGGGTCAAGATAGAGTGCAAGACCCTAGATATTTTCTGATAACATCCAGGCTGTAGGTTCTCTGTGGATTATTATGACTTATTACATGACTCCTTTTTCTGGATGGCTGCGTCCATACCTTGGATCTCATTGTATCCGTACTTTTTATAGATGGTTGAGCCCATACCACATATCATGTATCAGAGATATCATTTGTATTTTTATTCGCAGGTCTTCTAACGGTAGTGTTTTCAGTTGAACGCATTACCATAAATAATTTCACCCCTCCCTCTCTCTCAGACCTCATGCTTTAGGGGGGCATCTGTTACACATCATTTTGTCACCGTCCCTGCAATCCCTCGTCCCGTACATTGGAGGAATATTTTGTGACCTGTGAATAGTAAAATGTCCTGAAAACACCTTGATGGCATCCTTCTGTATAAGGACAAGAATTCTCCTCAAGAACATTTCCTCTGAAAAAACCTAAAACCCCATGTTTTGGCATTGGCAGGGGTAGCCAGTTCATCCCTCGCGCCAATCGGGAAAATGGACACTAGTGGGCACACCAACTGGCACTATGTCCCTATGTTATGCTCGTGCCAAGCCTATTAAATAATGTTTTTAAAAAATATAAGGTAGAATTTTGATTCTAAAAACTCCAGAACAGATCATCAAAAATGGGTTTTGTTGTTTGCCTACGGATCTTCCTGATTAGGAAGTGGTTTTCCACCTCTCATGGAACCTTCCTAAGAGATAGGACTCTCCCCCATGATTATAGGGAGCCTAACCTCTCCTTCTCCCTCTATAAAAGCCTACCCTCTCCATTTGCTAGCTAGCTGAACTTTTGGGAAGGAAATTATAGCTGAGTGCAAAACAAGAGCACAGCTAAGGAGAACCCTGTGAGAGAGAGAGTTCTGTCGAATCCCTAACGAGCTTTGTGAGACACGTCCCGCTGGAACCTTGTTGAAGGAAGATCACAACGTCATAGCACCAGTTTTAATTGTTCTCTCATATCTTAATATACATGACTCTGCTATTGGTTCCATGATTGTGTTTGTACATTATATAATGCAATTTCATTCGTTCCTCTCTGACTGATCAATAGTTATAAAGTGTGAAATATTATGTTGCATGTTGTCTCTCTTCTCTGCATGTGTACAGGTATATAGATGCAACAAGCTCACGGATCGTGACCTGTCTAGCTAGGAATGGAAGCGCCACTTTTTCTTCGACAACACAACGAAGGAATCATGGTATGCGATCTATCATGATACTATCTTTTGTAACTAGCAACCAATAGCTTTGCATGTTTTGATTGTTGCTAGACCCACTCTAGGGCTAGTGGGATTGCCTCTGTTCGCAGAGGGGATTTACCTCCACAAAAATTGGAAACAGATATATTTAATTTTTTGAGTTTATGTGTGGAAAACATGATTGTCAGGTGAAAATGATTATTTTAATGATAAGTACACTTTTATCACTTATTCGGGCTCTTGAAAATTATGAAAAATAAAAACCCTAGAGTTCTCTTTTAAGCCCTTTTCAGACTCCAAAAATGAAAATATTGCCAAGTACTTGACTATTCTAACTCATTAAAGGAAATGAACAGTCGTCCCTTCAGTATAAGTTTACCCCTTTTCCGGACTGAAATGGACTATTCACGAAATTTTTTTACGTTGGATAATCATGGTCACTAGAGTTCTCTCCTGTATTATTTTATCCTTTTTCAGGCTTGAGAGACTAAATTTATGAAAAAGTACACCCACAGAGTTTTCTTAAGTTTTTCTTCTGACTCCCTAAAACTGAAAAACACCAACTTTCGCCTATACTGAACTCATTAAAAATTAACAGTAAATAACCTGTCAATTATAAATAGGAACAAACCACTCCTTCTTATGGTTTGATTTTAATACTAAGTTGGACTCATCCGAAGGATGAGCTTATATAACAAGAAAATGTTATCCTCCTCAAGCTTGTCAAAAATAAAGAGGTACTTGCGAGAAATGGTGGGGGGAAAAGAGAGAAGATGAATCCTGTTGTCACTCTTTGTTTCAAAAAGTTGTATACCACTCATGAACGTGACACTTTTGTCACATTCATATTTGGGTTGCGAAAATCCTTTGGCCAAACAGTTAATCGAACCACATTGAAAGTCTTCAACTAGTTTCTGGGTATTAGCTTTAGGTCAATTGTCACCATCTGCAGTGTCGTTACATGTTCAAGAGATCAGTTTAATAAACCATTCATTGCAAACATTTGTCTCCATTTGCGTTGGCCATCCTTGAGTCAGTCCTTGGTAAATTTCTTCAAAACTTGATCTAATGTTTTTGTGTCATGGGCTTTCCTATGATGAGTCACTTTCTATCGACGATGGCTCATCATCTAGAAAGTTGATCTAGAATCCTATCAGTACCTTGGGATCTGCATGCCCTAATGGCAGGTTTCTCGCCTTCGAAGACAGGTTGCATCATTGACCTTCGATTGAATGATTCTGTGAAGTGTTCGACTCCAAATCATTAATTCACATTTCATAGACTGTACTGAGTACTTTGAGGGCCATTGTCATTATTGGTGGTTTCTCTCACACTTTTTAATAGTTCACATCATTGAATGGTAATCAAGTGGTTTCTACCATGTTTGAATTCGACACAATCAATCGCATGGATAGAATCGTACTAGTTCAAGAAGAGAAAATCAAGACCCTAGATCTAGTTTCTACCATCCAAGCTGTGAGGAATTTTGTTATTCATGATACAGTAGACTACTCATGATAGATGGTTGCATCCATGCTATGTCTACTATTAATGTAATTCTAAAATCATTTTGTACCAGAACATGCAGTTACTTTTGATATGAGTATGGGAATGCCTACCTCAGCGATGATATACATATATATATGCTTGCATTGAATGATTTTTCATGGTTTCAACCGGTGTGCCTACAGCTCGATCCTGAGAATGATAAAGCACTTCACTCCTTAGAATTATTTAGAACTCTTTAGACTTCGCACTTCAGGGGGAAATATGTTACACTAAAATTTGTCACCATGACATTTAGCTATCTATATGGGTTCATATTTACCTATTTATTGCTCCCTTAGAGGTCCAAAATCATAAAGTTCCTAAATCAAGTCTTGAAACTGGGAAAAATCTTATTAAAAACCTAAAAAGCCTAACTCTGCACTTTTCCTAGTCATTTCCTTTAGTACCGCGGTTTATTGCTATAAAACCTACAGCACATCCCACATGTTCTACTCATCAAAACTGCGGACCCCTGTAAAAGGTAAAATAAAAAGAAAAGCAAGTTCTAGAAGCCTAGCTAGTCGAATATTCTTCTAGCTGGGGCCTTCTAGGAGCACTATCTGGTCAAGCTTCACCCCTTCCATTCATGAACCTTTATCCCTTAATAAATGGAGCTATCCCTTGGTTTTTGGAGATAAAATACCATGATGAGAGGGCTTTATCCCTTCCTTATTAGAGCTAAAACTACCTCTATTATACTACTTGCTTCTTAGCTGGTAGAAGAGAATTGCTAAAGAAATTATACTCTCCACATTTGGCATCATTGGCATGAGAGAGATTACATACTCATAGCCATAGTCTTATGCTGATTTAGAGAGTTGGAGTCTTATCGAACTGAGAAAAATGGTTGTTCGGGACCCCGGAAGAACCTGTACAAACATCAAGGCATCAAGGTTGTAAGGTTTCTTCTCTTTATTCAAAGTTAATACAAATGGATTCTATTTTCTCATTGAGTTGTTCATCTATCTTTTGAATAATTTAATTATTGGACTCCTTGATCACTAAGATAGATTATTGCTTTTGACTTATCATATCTTGTAGATGCTTTTGATCTTGTTTTCTTGTCTTTGATTGTAGATATTACATGTTGGATCGATACCTTCTGGAACGACTGGATTGAAGACCGAGTAAGCATTGGACTTCAGGTAGGAGCATCTCTCCATAGTTATTTAATAACTCTTAAGCATAACGGTCTAGAGAAAATGGTCTACATCTGTTTGTTTGTTTCTAGATATCCTTAGGATACTAGGGATATTGCTCTTGTCTACAAGAGGGATTTGTCCGTCTAATAGCCTCCAAGTTCCAAGGGCCCTATAAATGATACTCAAGCTTGCTTCCATCCCATTAGTTGAAAATATAAACCTACATAAGGCTATTGGAGATATGTTTCATACCAAGGTGTTGAAACAGACCCTTGTGTTGGAAAAATCTCAGAGTAAGTTAACCAAGATGTCAAATACCCTTAAGAGAGAGAGAGAAGATGCAAAGGCTGTTTCTAGTTAGTTAGCGGATTACAAGAAGATGATAACGGGTAAGGGCACTAATCAAAACATGACAATTCAAATTCTGCTCCAGAAGACAGAATTACAGGTGCAGGAGTTGTGATGCAAGTTAAATATTCTTCGTTTGGATCACATCCAAACAACGGATTTTGCTCAGGTTGAGAAAGAGAAGTAGTCCCAGAGATTCTTCTCCAAAAGGATGAGGAGATAACAGGGCTAAAGTGGAGAATGAATGAAATCCAACAGGTGCAAGACAATCATGTATGCCTAGTTCAAGTGCCTGATGATCCTTAGAATGCCTCACAACACCTAACTAAGGCCTTGACAGAGTTGAAGGTTTCAGAAGACAAGACACGAACTTTGTGTAGTTTGTTACATGAAGCAAAGGTTGCCCTTGTAGAAAAGGAAAATATGATCTCATCTTTTCAGAAAGAAATGGATGCCAATTGCAGGGAGTCTCATGAGATGAGAAAGTTAGTTAAAGAATTAGAAGCACAACTCAAGGATAACATGTCACAAGTAGAGGCCAGACAAATTACCTTGAGTGAGATCATGAAAGAGGTGAAGGATCATTGGGAGCTCATCACATTGGAAAATGATAAAAATAATGTTATCCGTGATTTCAAAGTGCAACTGGGTGTAGGTCATTGAGAGGGAAATGAAAACATGATGATCATGTGTGGATACATTCAATTCGTTAACGAACTCCTCACTGAACAGTTGAGCATGTGTAGAGTGGTCGAATATTTCAGGACAGTAATGGAAATCATGAAGATGGTACACAAGGAGGAGGCATGGATAAAAGCATCTAGATGTTTAGGGATAGTGGCCAAAGGGGTAGAGGTGTTGGGCTGCTAATATTTTATTATTATTATCAATTTTTAACACCTATTTCATCCATTTTTACTCTTCTTTATCATGTCATTTATCATAATTTATCATATAATTCCATTTTATAATTATTTATGCTCTTATAGATAAATATTATTTCTTCTCCTTTATTTTTAATAAATTTATGAATATGCATGATTTTACCAATTATGGTTTATTAATAAATTTGTTATAACATCACTCACCATTTTAGCCTCCGAGATATTTTCTAGATTGTAGAGTTGATCTCTAGCTTATCATTAAATATGCCAACTCAAAAATTCGCTGGAATAAGAAGTGATAATTTTGCATTGGACGTATTGGGCAAATGAAGAAGAATATGGAAAATCTGAAACATGGTTTTTGTCCAGAATGGACCGAATTAACTTTATCAAAGAAAATTTTGCCCAAATTCGGCCTGTATTGAGAGAAACAGAAGGTTCTATGAGGACGATTTTCCCAGATTTTCTATTGTGGCCATTTTCCAAATTCTTCTAGTTGCAATACCAAATTCGACTTGTTCCTATTAAATGATTGATGGAAGGATATTTCAGATATGATCTTGTTGATCAATTGGATGTGAGCAATCCAATTTTGTAATAGGAATCATTTTTAATCATATAGGTTGTAACTTCTCTTTTCTCTATGTGTATTTAAATCAGAACATAGATCAGGGAAGGGGTGGTTATTATGGGGATTCATGATGGATGATTAGAGAGAGAATTCGATGGATTATTAGATTAGAGATATATAGGATATGATAGGAGGACTGGGAGAATTACTATTGAAATTGTAACTTTGATCATCGACTCTTGTTGTTGAAGCAGAGCACGAACTTGCTATAACGATTATGCAATAATGAATATATTAAAATAGTTGTAGTTCCTTTGCATCTCTTGAAGTAGTCTTACGGTATTCACTGACGGCTAAGGGCCTAGCTCCTAGTGGATCTACTTGCTGTTCCTGTACCATATATTGTGGTTTGCCTTATTTCTAATTTTTGCAAGTGTGGTTTGTTTAATGATTACTTTCTGCAATTGAATTGCGTTGCTGTTCTTTTCCCTCATAACAAGATCATTGCTTTCTACAAGTATATTGTTGTGTTGCTCATTCTAATTACAGAGCTTCACTATTCATTTCAGTAAATTAGTTTTGTTGTTCATTGCAGTCACATAAGCGTTGCTATCTATTTCTATTATATAGTGTTCTTGCTCATTTACTTTTTGCAATCAATTAGTTTTTCCTTTTAGCATTCTTATAGTTAGCATAATTATCTCATTTCCATTAGTTGCAGTAGCTTTATTGATTTAATTCATTGCCATTTCCAATTGGTTATTTAGTGTGTTGTGTGTGAGATCAACAACTATAAAGAACATTGGCTATTGCTATCAAAGCGCTCAGATTGAGGATCTTATTTATGCTTGATTAGTTTACATCAGTTAAAAGAGGAATGATTTATTGCTACTGTATCCTCGACTAATAATTGTTGTAACTTTGTTTAATGAATGATTTAGTTTTAGAGCATTGAGATTCCTTTAGTTGCAAGTGGGATTGATTAAAAGCATCCGTTTATTCTTGTATTTGAAAGATCTATACTACATTTTAAGAAACATTACTCTCTGGGATTATGGTGTGCACATATTGTGTACACTCTTGAAATAAGAGGACTTTCCTGGGTTGATAATTAATGTGGGATAAATAGGATTTTTAAAAGGCACCTTTTAGCACCCAACATTTTGGCACCGTTGCCGGGGAGAGTGTTGCCATTTCATAGAGAGTGATGTATGTTTGATATTTGTTGCTGAGAAATAATTGGGTATTAAAAATGAAAGGTAAGAACCTACGTAATGAGCAAGTAAACTACTTTCTCCTCTACCTGCTTTTCAGGAGAATTGCATAGGAATTGAAGTAGGAATTTTAGAGGTAGAATTTTTGAAAAAATATCATAATTCCACTCGAGTGGTGATGTAATCACCACCCATTTCACTAACCAATTGACAGGAACATTGGAAGGAGGATACTTAAAGAAACATGCTAATAACATCTTCTATTATGGTAAGAAATGGCTCACATTTCATCTTTTGAATTCCCTATCAAAAGTCTAGGAGAAGTGATGCAAATGCATATAATTCCCCCATAGTCTCTGCCAAATTTTCATGGTTGGACAAATGAAGATCCCGATACATTCTTATTTGAGTTTGAAATACTTTGTAGAGGATATGATTGTTGTACTAATGATCAAAGGTTGGAAGTTTTTCCTCTTACTCTAAAAGGAGCAGCTCTTCGATGGTTCATGAGCCTAGGTGGGAACTGCATCCAAACATGAGAGGACATGAAGAACATATTATTGAAGAAGTACCAAGACTAATGCAAATCCAATGAAGATATTTTTAGTATGATACAAGGGGAATATGAAAGCTTGGAGGACTATGTAGAGTGATTTCAATATAACCTTCAAAAATCAAAGCATAAGCATTTGGAAAAAGAGATCTTGAAAACACTCCTTCTTAAAGGAACCAATGATGAATTTTTAGAACTCTTAAATCTGATAGGAAAATGTGATGTTTTTTATTTATCATATGATGATGTTTGTGAATTGTTCATAAGGTATTCAAGAGGAATTTCCAAGGCTGGTAAGAATTTTAGAAAAGTTTCTTCTTTCTTTTCCAAATTTACTACAAAAACAGGAGACATAAGAGCTGAAATCAATGTTTTATTTGAAAATTTTAAATATGATTTCATGAGCTCTCTAAATTCTTAATTGAATGTTTTTTATTTTCAGAAAAATCAAGAATTTGATGAAGTGTTTTGCCGTCATTACCAAAAGGAGCATCCCATAGATAGTTGTTCTTCCTTATCTAGGATGGAAGTAGCATATCAAAGAGATTGGGAAGCTGCAACAAGGTCAAAACCATGGAAATCATGGCCTACAGGTATGGTTCAAAAGACTTCCTCTCCATTCTCTTAGTTGCATAATCCATTATGGAATACTCATATGTTAGGGTAGCCATGCCAATCTCAATATAACCACCGCCAATCTTGTCTACAATTTTGGCATGGTTGATCTTATGATTGCATGACTACTCTCCCTCATCTTGTAGCACAAACACATCTTCCAGCTCTTCCACAACATCTTTCTTTCCCATCAAAATCATCCATTCAACCCAGTCAACTACATCATCAAAATTCTCCATTCCTTTCACAATTTCCTGCTCAACTCATTCCACACCCTCACCATAATAAAATAGTACAACATGATTACAGTGTTGAACTGAAAAATTTACCCACCCTTCCCACCCATTCTATCTCACATGCACCATTGGAGAAAACTTATATTGAGATTCAGAATGTCTCAAATCCAAAAATTGTAGAGGTTATGAAAGAAAATGAAGTTTCTTCTAGCCTGCATCAACAAGATGTTTTAAACAATCAAAAACTTCATGATATGATGGCTATGGGAAATCAAGAAAGTAAGGGATACATTGAGGATTGGTTTCACTCCATTTGTTTACAGCATCACTCCATACTTCAACAATTTTTGGTACCATCTTTTCAAGGGAAGTTGGCTTCTCATACCCTACAATTTATTAACATGCATTTTTCAAATTTGGGTATGTATATAATAGAGGCCTTATTTTGAAAATGGCTCCACTGGAAGTACTCTTATACATAAGCATATTCAATTTTCAAATAAGAGTAGGTTAGTGGAGAAAATAAATAAATAAAGACATAAATAAATACATTTTTATTATTATGTAAAAAAAAAAAAAATTGTTTTTGTTGCAACACGCTGTGGAAATCAACACCGGTGATAAATATTTTAATTTATTTGTGTATGTTTATGCATTATATTGAAAACAAAAATTCTACAAACACACATATTAAATTTTATCACCATTATGGAAAAAATGCTTGAATATGATATTTTTTGGCTTGGGGGCTTGATGAAGTTTCTGAAAACAAAGTTGAGACAGTCATGTTTTGAGGGACCAAAAGTGAATAATTTTAAAACCTATTCCTATTTTAAGTAGCTCTTGATGTCTACTTTCCAACGCAATTTTAATCACTCCATTTTGATTTGAAATGAAAAATTTATAACCAAAACATTGACAGGGTGTCTAGTAGGCAGCTCAGGAACAGAGTTGGGACAGTCAGTTTTTGGAGGCCTAAATGACTATATTCTTAAAAAATATTTCTATGGTATATTCCTATATGAATTTAGTTTTTAAATCAATTTTAATCACTCTATTTTGATATCGTATGAGTAATTTATGACCAAAATATTGACTGCTTATCATAAATCAGCACTCTTGAAACTTTGTTTTCTCGGCTCTTCACTAGTGTATTTCACGCATCAATTCTTCTTGTATTCAAAACCTATTTCTATTGGAGAAAATGAATGAATATAATTTCATTTCCAATTTTAATCAGCTTAATCTGTCTTCAAATGAAAAATCTATGCTTGAAACATCAACTGTTGGTATGAGCTAGAAAATCGAAAATGACTCTATTATGCAGGTCGTTCTAAGTAAAATTGATATATCATAGCATTGAATTTTTAAAACCTGTTTCTATTGGAGATATTCCTTTGAATTATCTCTCGTCTAGCTTTAGAATCACTCAATTTAGATGGAAAACAAAGAATTTGTGATTAAAACACTACAGGTTAGCATGATTGGCCACTACTCTCCTGCACGTGACAAAAAAAAAATGTTATTTTCTCCATGGATTTGTTATACAGAGTAACTAATTGTTGTTTTTTTGGCATAATTCTTAGATTAGGGGAGCATGATCACCTCTCTTTCTCCATGATTTAATTTTTTATTGTAGGTAGACACTCATTTTTTTGCAGGTCCTAGGAAAATAAAGAAGGTCAATTTATGGATGAGCGATTCTTAAAAGAAATTTTAATGAAACATGGTAATTTCATCTAATTCATTACCCAACGGATTCATAACAGAATCAATGAACAATTTATTTCCATTTGAAGATTCATGTCATGTCACTGCTATCAATACATTTTTCCAAAATATCATTTTTTTCCATTGATAGATTGATATTCCCTTAGGAAATAACATCATAGTTGTTGTAACTTAACTTATTTAATAATATACTATTTTTAAATAAAGTGTTGTTTCTTTTCTGATTTCTCTTATGTTTTTGTGTTTTAGGTGTTGACTCCTTCAAATTGTAGTTTCCACTCCATTAGCGATCAATGAACAATGAGGACCCCACCATGCAAGTTTCAACTGTAGAAGGAAATTCTTTGGCAACACCAATTCTGTAAAAAATTACTTTTTCTTGAAACCTGTACATAAATTTTCTTTTCTGTTTGATTGGATTTGTTTAGATAATAGATTGTACATTAGTTTTTTTCTACTTTTCCCTTGGTGTTCCCTATAGGGAACACCAAGTTTCGCATGTTTATCTTTTTTTTGTTCCTCTTAAGGAACGACTGTCGTTCCTCTTAAGGAACAACAGTTTCGCGTGTTTGTAATTTTGTTGTTCCATTTAAGGAACAGCTGCTATTCCTCTTAAGGAACAATAGCCATTCCATTTAAGGAACAACATTTTCGCGTGTTTGTCTTTTTGCTATTCTATTTAAGGAACAACAGACGTTCCATTTAAGGAACAACAGTTTCGCTTGTTAATTTTTTTGTTGTTCCTTTTAAGGAAGAACACTTTTTTGTGTATTTTTTTTCTGTTCCTTTTAAGGAACAACACTTTTTCTCATGCATTTTTTTTTTGTTCCTTAAAAGGAGCAACAATTTTTTTGGGTGTATTTTTTGCTGTTCCTTTTAAGAAACAACATATTTTTTGGGTGTATTTTTTGTTGTTCCTTTTAAGGAACAACATTTTTTTTGGGTGTATTTTTTGTTGTTCCTTTTAAGGAACAACACTTTTTTTGGGTGTGTTTTTGTTGTTACTTAAAAGGAACAACATTTTTTTGAGTGTTTTTGCTGTTCCTTCAAGGGAACAACACTTTGGGAATATTTTTGAGAACAACCCTTCCTCCCTCTTGTGTGATTATTCCTAATTCATCTCAACCACATTTTATTGATTCTCTTGCATCGCATGAAGTACAATATTTTTATGATGAGAAAATTATGGAGTCTATTGAAGCAGGTGAATATCCTTGACATTATGATCTTTAACAAGACAACTTCTTGATGATAGGTTTTTTTTTTTTTTTTAAACAAACAATAGGGACACAATTATTTATATGTTACTTTACTATATTGATTTTTGTTGTATATGATATTGTTTGATCATCTTTACCATGCTAGTTCTAGTTCTCCTGGCTACCGGCCTCGAATATGAATGCTTTGAGGCACAGGTGGCATCGCAGTAGCTAGAGGGATCAATTTGCCTCAGTTGTGGCAGTGGAGGCTTTCTGGCTGATGAAATTTTATGAATTTTCTTTTAATTGTGTTTTAATTTGGGGATTAGGCTTTTGATAAACCATCTTAGACGTAATCCCCAAAAATCTATCTTCAATCTTCTATTTTGATATATTTTGTCTTCGGAATTGATACTCTCTGACTGTACTTGATTCACTGAGTTTTGTTGGTGTGCAGGGCTGTGTAGGTGTGATACGGCATCAATGTCTCATGAAACATCGATGAAACGTGAAGCTTAAATCCTGTGAATGATTTTCTTTGATGAATCGAAGGCGGGAGAATCATCACCCTCTGCCTTTGAATTTTCTTCAGACATAGCGGAAAAAACCATGGGAACCCTGCAAAATACAAATAATGTTATGAAATCCTGCATGTATGGGTTATATTGCTTCAGAGGACATGTGGGGGAAGCGTGGCTGTTGGACGACATCATCCAACGGTTGAGATTGACTTAGAGGAGGTCAAAAAGAAAGGGAGGAAGAATTAAATTGGAGCTGTCGATCGCGTAGAGATCAACGGTCGGGAGCGGAGGTGAAAAATCAAATCGGAGGAGTCAGTTTTTGGAAAAATGGAGAAATGGTTAAAAACCTCTGTTTCGGGAAAAAATGATCAAAAATCCAGATTGAGAATCAAAACGATCGTGGGCCGTCAGATGAGAGCGGCCCAAGCGTTCAACGGCGGAGATCCCATGATAAAAACCTTATAGAATGGGCCCATACTTTTGATTTTTAATAAAATTGAGGCGAAATAAAACCCCGGGTCCAGAAATGCTGACTGGGCGATGAATCGCAGTGATGAAATATGGGCCATCGATTTGTAAATTAGATCGACGGCGGAGATGCTTTAATACTGCGTCGTACCTTGGTTAACTGTCGGGCTTCTTCGGAGAGCGATCACCATCTGATGAGTGGCCTCAGATCGGACGGCGGACATCAATATCGCATCGGGCCCATGTCCGAATTTTAATGCGTGATGAGGGCGGTTTTGTGAATAGTGCTCAAGGCCACTCGTCGAGCAGTGAATGGAATCGCTGCGAAATAAAAAAACTGCCCCGCTCTCAAAAGCGGTGCGATGAATCACGCCCGGTTTTGCAGCAGTGAGTGGTTGGCGAGGACCACTGGGGTGATATATTGTGCACCGTCAATCTGCAAATTAGATCGATGACAGAGATTGACTATAATTTTTCACCGGCGAAAACTATAGGATATAATAAAAAATCGACAATTTTATATAAACAAAGGTTTATAGTGCGAGGGGGCGAAATATTAATTTTCGATATGGTTTGGTGCCCGTCTACGGGGCCTTTGGGCGCATGGGAGATAATATTACTGAGGGATATAGGACGGATGGCTAATCGGCATCGAGGTTTTTAATAAAAGGAAAGGCTTGTGTTTTGTGTTCTCCCTTGATTGCGATAAGCGCCCAAATGGCTCAGTGCCTGGTTCCAGCACTAGGGCATATGAGAGGGAAAGGTTAGAGACTTAGCCCAAAGGGCTTAAGTCTATAATGTATAAAAAATGTGATTTTTATAGTTTTTCAATGATTTTCAAAGGTTTTGAGGGTTTCAATAAGGCAAAGAAGGAGTCTTTAAACCTTATCAAAGGGGTTTTGATGAAGGGAAAAAATGGAGAAACATGAAAATGAGGGATTTTCAGTGGAAATGGAGGGATAAAAATGAGGTTAGTTTTGGAAGTGGAAGGAATGGGAAGATGGTCTTTGGAGTAGTGTTTCCTCAGTGAAATAAGCAAAATTTCAGAGTTTTTAAGATAGGAACAACAGTGAAGATTTGGACAGAGGCATGATGCCTTCAGGATTTTTCAAGAGCCAACACTTTTTAGCAATAAAATTTCTTCCTTGAAGGCTCCAAAAATTTTTAGCCACCTTTTGCTATAACAAATTTTATAGGTGGCTAACAGTGGCTCCACTTGGGGATGGTGCCTTCTTGAAGGCATTAAGAACTTCAGACTTGCATTCTCTGGGAGGCTGATCAGTTGCCTCATCCATTGGACTGCCTTTCTTTCTGTGGATGATCTTCTCTATTCTGAAAACATATTAGCAGCCATGGATTAACAATCGAGCTTCATCAATACAGACTCTCTACCTACCTAATCCTACTGATCTAACATGTTTTCTTCATTAGAGTGCACTTGGATTGGCAAACTCTTTTCACAACATTTTATTCTTTTGAAAGCAGGGAATCTAATATATTTCTACTCCTTATTTCTCCATGGACTCAGATTAAACATTTGAGCCCATATGATTCTCTACCTAATCTACTGTCTATTGGGATTAAACTATCCAACAAACTTTATTCTCTAAATCCTACAACAGAAATTTAAAACGCAATCAAGTGAGGATTGAATAGTCTAACTTGATGCTGGTTTATGGTACAAAAAACAAGTTGCACATAGACATTATTTTGCACAAAATTTAAAACAAAACAGAAGGTTTGAGATCTGAAATTTTATAGCATTTCCTTTCTCTTTTCTATAGCTCTGTTTTGACTCGTACTTGAGCTGTCATTCCTTTGCTAAATGGTTCAGATTTTAAGCTGTTTAGAACCATATTTTTACATATTTTGACTCAGAATTTGAAATTGATTTGAGTCATTCTTTCTCTGAGACTTTAAGTTAAGATTTTGAGCCCGTTTGAACCTTTAATTTATATCCTAAACTATCTTCTGATAAGCCAAGATTAAACAATTTGGAAAATTGAATTCACTATCCTATCAGCAGAAAATTTAAAGCAAATTAGTCAAGATTAGACAATTTGACTAACTAGAAGTGTTTTCTTTAGGAGTGGCATTTGAGCTTGCAGACTTTCAGATTTGTTTCTCTTTTTTGGTATGGGGCTATACCTTTCTTGTTTTCACAGTCTGCCCTCTTTTCTTTCTTTTCTTTCTTTTTGTATTTTTTATTTTTATAATTTTGAATGCAATGATGGGTGGAATATTTATAATTAAAAAAGATAAAAAAAGGCTTCAAAACATGACATGGATCAAGAGAAGTAATGCTTAAGCGTCCTGCCATTGACAGGACCCTCAAACAATTCTGCTCCATTCAACTCTTGCAAGAAAAATGCATTATTATCAGCAGCTGAATGGATAGAGTAAGGGCCAAGCCATAAGTTGTCAAATTTCCCGTGCTTGCCCTTGTCTTCCCTCCTTGAGTCCCACTTTAAAACTTTGTCCCAAATATTTAAATTGCTGGCCTTTTTTCTTCTGTCAAAAAGCTTTTTAATGCTGTCCTGCTTTTGCAATGCCTTGTTATAAACCTCCTCTCTAGTTTGTTGAAGATGAATGGTCTGATTTATTCTTCTGATCATGTTATTTTCTTCAGTTTGAAACTCTTGAATCAACTTCATCATTGGTACACCAAGGCTGTTTGGAAAAATTGCATCAGTACCATAGACAAGCTGGAAAGGTGACATACCAATGGATTTCTTCAAAGTCAATCTGTCAGCCCAAAATACATGAACCAGCTTTGTGTGCCAAGTCTTCTTGTTGTCCTCCAACAGTTTCTTGATTATGTTCACTAAAATTTTTCTTGAGGATTCTACAAGTCCATTACCTTGAGGGTAATAGGCCATGGAATGACCCAATGTTATCTGATATCTGTGGCAGAAATAAACCATCTTCTTTGATCCAAATGCTGCTGCATTATCAGTGATAATCTTGGTAGGACAGCCAGATCTGGAGAGAATATTAGTCTCCATAAATTTTATAATAACAAAATCATTGGCCTGCCTACAAGGTATGGCTTCTATCCACTTAGTGAAATAGTTTGTGGAAGTGAGAATCCATCTATGTTGGGAAGAAGATGGTGGATGGACTTCTCCTATGAAGTCAAGTCCCCACTGTTGAAAAGGGGCTTCAACAGTGATTTGATGCAGAGGTAGGGGTAGCAGTTTTCTTTTGCCTTAAAGAAGTTGACATTTATGATAGGCTATGATCATCTTGTGCACATCATGGAAAAGAGTAGGCCAATAGAAACCGGCCCTCAAAATTTTGTTGGCTGTTGTCTTCCAATACAAATGACCTCCACACTCTCCTTCGTGGAACTGGTATTTAACCTTCTTTGCATCAAACTCAGGCAAACATTTAAGCAATACACCACTTGCATTTTTCCAATAAAGACAACTATCTACAATGCAATAGTTTATAGCTTTTAACTTTAGGAACCTTGCCTTTGTTTTTTTCAAACCAGGAGGTGTATTCAAATTAAGCAAAACATAAACAATATTAGCATACCAAGAGGAATTCATAAAATGGTTTTCAACAATGGGTGTTGAGATTTCCTCTTGCTCATCCAAAGCCTTAATCATATTAATATCAAGAACTTCATTGGTTAAGACGCTAAATCTAGCTAGTCCTTGGCCTTTGATGAGTTTAGTGGGTTTTATCTCTAAATCATATTCAAGGATAACAACAATCCACTTACCTCTCTTACCATGCGGGTCCTTGTGTTAGAATGTCTTTCACAACTAAATTTGGGACGAAGTCAATGATGTGTGAGTGAAGAATGTATACTCTAAAGTCTTTCAACACTTTAACCAAAGCAAAAGCTTGTTTCTCCATAATGTTATACTTCATAGGGGCATCCCTCAATGCCTTGATAAAGAATGCAATAGGCTGCTCTTGTCCTTGTGGATTTTTCTTTAAAAGGACAACGGCTATGGTATGTTCTGATGCAAATGAGAAAATATAAAAATCTTTTGAAAAATCAGGACTTATTAGAACTGGTGTTTTGGTTAACGCTTGTTTCACCAGCTCAAAGGACTTCTTTGCTTCCAAGGTCCATTTTACCCCTTGCTCCTTCTTCAACATGTTTGTGATATTTCTAAGGAGCTCAGCTAATTTGGGAATGAACCTTCTCAAAAAGTTTATCTTCCCAATGAAATATTGCAACTCCTTGATGTTTCGAGGATGAGAGATTTGAAATATGGCTTCAATCCTCTTTGGATCTATCTTAATACCCTCTTCTAAAATAATGTGCCCAAGAATTTTACCTTCTTGGAGCTCGAAAAGTGTTTTCTTCGGGTTTAAAGATATCCCAAACTTTCTGCATCTCCCAAAGACTGTTCTTAAATGTGCTAAGTGCTCTTTGTTGGAAAATGCGAGACGGGGGTGAATCAGTATTTCTTTCAATTGAGCATTAGTTAATCTTCAATTATTATTAGTGTTTGTACAACGATAGCAGAAAACAAGAGGAACATAAATGCACACAATTTTTTAGGTGGAAACCCACTCCGGGACAAAAACCACCTAATGCTTTTCTAATAATTCTTTTCAACTCCAATTGAAAATAAAGCTCCAACTTCCTAGAATCTAGAAAAGCATTCTTCTCCAGCTCCCACTGGATAGATGCTCCAACGCCGGGATTCTTGATGAATTGCTCAGCAGGCCCAGCTCTAATAGGCTACAACTCACCCTAGCACCACCCTACCACCCTATAGAAGAATAAAAGAAGAATGGACTCCCATACCAGGGAAAATGGTCCACTTTACAATGATATAGAATGATGTAAAAGAAGAAGATATACTAGACCATAACCCCAAATTTGACACAACCACCTAATGATGATCCTAGACCTCCCAACACTACCTCTTCAACCCTTGGCAGATAGATACTAGTACAATTTGTACAATAATGTATTTACAATGACTAGGTACAATGATACCTTTAAAATGATTGTATGCAGCGCTGCCCACTTGAAGACTTCATATGATGAACTTGTTGTTGCTGTTATGGACCTTGGATTCTTCTCTTTTCATGCTACCCTTTGTTGCACCTTTCTTTGCTTTTCTGCTGTAGAAAGTCTGGTCCTTTGCAACCCTTGACAACACATGATCTAGATTTTTATTGCCTTCTAGGAGCTCGATATTGAATCTGGTGTATCTCTATCATTTCAGATCCTCAATATCTAATTTTCGGTCCTATAGTATTCCTCTGAGTCATCTTTCCAATGCCACAGGTCTGACCCAATTTGGATTCTTGAAGAGAGATTTATACCAAATATCTCACAATGCCCTAATTATGGACTGTTTCAGAAGATCGTACTTGTACGATGTGCCATGTGTCATTGTTTCTTCATTTGTTTCTAAAATTTATAGAGCCAAAAGTATTAGCTGTGTACTATCCTTCAATTTTGATGGAATTCTAATCCAATACCAAGAGAGAGAGTTATGAGGATTTTACCAAGGTCACTTATTTGAGATTAATTTCAGGAGCCTGCAAAAACCCTTACTTCCACAGAACATATCTCCAAAAAAATTGCGGAACTTGAACTGAAATTTTTACTGTAGCTTCCTTAAGATTTCAGCTTCGCCTCATAAAAATTTTAGCCTCTGAGCCTTCATAGAAAAAAATTTAGAGCAAAAATTCCACGATGACCTATTTCAGATGGTCAAATCCCTTGCCTAAGGAGGAAATGAAGATCACAATATATATGAATGCTTAAGTTGAGAGAGGCTTCAATAAGTGAACGAGGGAGGGATTTTAGGAGCATAAAAAAATACAAATTATGACTTTTCAATGGCCCATGCCCCAACCCCATGGGGTTTTTTCCCACTAACTGGGGTACAAACTTCAAACATGAATATCTCTCAAACCGTGAAGAATCACATGGCGTGCCATATATCAACAAAAACATCTCGACAAGTAGAAACCATCAAAAGCATTATTGACCTAGAATATATTAATTTGGTAGGTCAAAATTCCCATTCAATTTTGGGTTAGTGCTGCTTGGGTTGACATCAATGACAACCGCTGATCAACAATCTCCCCCTTTGGTATTGATGGCAACACAAGTACTCCCCCTATGATCATGACACCTCTTCCTACTACATTCTTTCCCCCTTTGACATCAATGGCAAAGGGTAACTCCCCTTGAAACACAACCAACCTGCAGACCTGCACACACTTCCACTCCCCCTTTATATTCTGAAAAACGAAAATCTAATGAGAACTTGGGAAAATCCCAAGCTTCTGGCGAAGATATTCCAATGCTGGCAAATATTTAATATGTGATTCTTTTGGTGCTGCTTGGAATCTTGATACTTGTCAAACTACTTGCATAACATCTGGTCGGGAGGCTATTACATATAGAAGACTACTAATCATAGATATGTACAACCTTTCATTCACATCCTTAGATGAGTCATCTATGCTCAATTTGCAACCAAGTAAAGACATCTCGAAATCACTTTGCACCTTTGTAGCAAAATTCTTACTTAGTCAATCATCATTGCTACCAATTATTGTATCATCCTCTTTAGCTATTAGACATGCTTTAGTTTCTTCATCTAGAACATATATGTCGTTTGGAGCTCGACTTGTTGTAGCCACAATTTCACCATACAAGCCTTTCCTGATTTCACATTTCGTGGAGTTGAATAGTATTGTGTGTCCTTGATCACACATTTGTCCAACACTGAGCAAATTATGATTCATGTTTTCAACCAGTAGAACATTTTTGGCTAGAGAATCTTTGCTTCCGGGAGTGACAGTACCTGATCCTATAACATCTGAAGATCCATCATTTCCAAAGGACATGGTTCCATCCTTCTTCTCTTTTAGAGATACAAATTTATTTCTATCTCCAGTCATATGCATTAAGCAACCGCTATCAACATACCACACATCTTTGTTCTTTTGAGCCTTGAGAGCGAGAGCACAATTATCATTCTTCTTCTTCTTCCATGTTCGTTCATTCTGTGCCTTCGAAGATTCTTCTGGAGGATTTTCAGGTCTGCAATATTTGGCTATGTGTCCAAAGTTTCGACATTTGTAACATTCAATATTATTTCTTAAATGTTCAAATCTATTGATGTTTTCCTAAGCCCTGGGAGGTTCATATTTGACAGATCTCTTGGAATTGTATTCGTTCCTAGGGTACATGCGACATTCTACAACTTTATGACCAAATTTTCCACATGAATAACAGTAGCCATAGAAAATATGTTGGTACCTGGATGGAAATTTTCATCGAGGAATTTTCTTCCAAGGCTGTTCTTGTGAATCTTGTCCAATGAAGTCTACATGCATGTCAGATCTCATAGGTTCATTGTATTTTGTTGTAGAAGGTCCTGCTTCTTCTTCTTTGTAACCGATGCCAGTTTTGTCATTGTAAGATCGTTGATTTTTGATGAGTTCTTCCAATGCCCTTGAGCTGTTGGCATAGTTTTGGATAGTTTTTCCTTTCTTCACTTCCTCACGCAGCGAGACTACTTCGGCTTCTAATTCTTCCCTTTCTTGGTTTCTTTCTTCCAACTTCTTTTGAAGTGATTCTTCAATGCATTTGTGTTCTTCAACTTCAATTTTGAGACCTTGAACTTGTTCTTCAAGAGTTTTGGAATGGATCTTCTCTGCCTTGAGATCTTTTATAAGCTTGATTGCTTCCTCATAAAATTCGTCTATGGTCCATCCTTCTTCTTCATTGTTTGATACCTCTTGCTTATTGTGCTTGGCCATAAACAATACTCTCTCATTAGCTTCTTCTTCACTATCATTGTCTTCATCGGATGATGAGCTATCTTCTTTAGAGAGAAAGTTCCTTTTGGATCCTTGCTTGTTGAATTTCTTAAAGCCTTTCTTTCTTTTTGAGTTGCAATTACTTTTGTTTGGACATTTTGCTGCAAAATGCCCAACCTCATTACAGCTGAAACATATCAATGGAAGTTTACCTTTGAATTGTCCCTTACCAATTTGTAGTTTTCTCGAGAAGTAAGCATATTCTTCATCTGAAAGACCTTCTTCATCATCTCCCTTTTCTTCACACTTGCACATGCATGTCTTTTCAATTGAACGTTGTTTATCCTTATTGGTTTTCTTAGATGCAACGAATGCAGTTTCTAGATGCGAAGTACCGTTTTCTTCATCAAGTCTCATTTCATATGCTATGAGAACTCCATGTAATTCCTCTTTGCTGATTTTGTCCAGATTTGCACTGTATTCTAAGACCGATACCTTTGGGTTGAATCGCCCTGGTAACATTCTAAGAATCTTTCGTATAATAGTCTTCTCGTCAACTAGCTCTTCCAATTCTTCCAGAGTATTGGTTATTTCATCAACGTATTGAAAGTATGTAGCAATGTTGCAATCTTCTTTCATTCTGAGTTGCTCAAATTTTTCTCTGTAGATTTGAAGCTTTGCTTCTTTGACATTTGAGTCACCTGCATATATATTCTCAAGCTTGCCCCATACATTTTTGGTGGTTTCACAACCCAACACCTTATGATAAGAAGATTAAATAAGTCCACTAATAATAATATTCTTTGCTTTTGCATCATTTACCAAATTCTTCTTACCTTGTTCATCCGCGGTTGATGTAAATCCATTTTGAATAGTTTCCCATACTTCGTAACCTTGCACTAAGAGATAGACCTTCATTCTTCCTTTCCAAAGTGCATAATTATTTTCATTGAGTAGAGGTACACCATTCTTGGTATGCTCCATGACCTTCTTCCACCTGTTAAACTGCTGTTGAAGGAACCAAGCTCTAATACCAATTGTTGGAAATACTGAGAGGGGGGGTGAATTAGTATATTTTCAATAAGAGGAACACAAATGCACATAATTTTTAAGGTCGAAAATCACGCTGGGACAAAAACCACCTAATGCTTTTCTAATAATTCTTTTCAACTCCAATTGAAAATAAAGCTCCAACTTCCTAGAATCTAGAAAATAATTCTTCTACAGCTCCCACTAGATGGACGCTCCAAAGCCCGAGATTCTTCAGTAGTTAACTGAACAGATGCCCCAACACCCAATGAGCTACAACTCACCCTACCACCACCCTACCACCCTATAGAAGAATAAAAAATGAATGGACTCCCATACCAGGGAAAATGGTCCACTTTGCAAATATATAGAATGATGTAGAAGAAGAAGATATACTAGACCATAACCCCAACTTTGACACAAACACCAAATGATGATACTAGACCTCCCAATGCTGCCTCTTCAACCCTTGGCAGATAGATACTAGTACAATTTGTACAATAATGTATTTACAATGGCTAGGTACAATGATACCTTTACAATGATTGTATGGAGTGTTGCCCACTTGAAGACTTCATATGATGAACTTCTTGCTGCTGTTATGCACCTTGGATGTTGCTCTTTCCATGCTACCCTCTGCTGCACCTTTCTTTGCTTTTTTTCCGTAGAAATTCTGGTCCTTTACAACCCTTGACAACACATGATCTAGCTTTTTATTGCCTTCTAGGAGCTCGATATTGAATCTGGTGTATCTCTGTCATTTCAGATCCTCAATATCTGATTTTTGGTCCTGTAGTATTCCTCTGAGTCATATTTCTAATGCCATAGGTCTGACCCAATTTGGATTCTTGAAGAGAGATTTATACCCAATATCTCACAATGCCCTAATTATGGTCTGTTTCATAAGAGCGTACTTGTACAGTGTGCCACGTGTCATTGTTTCTTCATTTGTTTCTGAAATTTATAGAGCCAAAATTACAGGCTGTGTGATATCTGTCACATTTTATAGAATTCCAATCTGATACTCAGAGAGAGAGTTATGATGATTTTACCAAGGTCACTTCTTTGAGATGACTTTCAGGAGCCTGCAAAAACCCTTACTTCCACAGATCATATCTCCAAAAATATTGCGTAACTTGATCTAAAATTTTTCTTGTAGCTTCCTCAGGATTTAGGCTTCGCCTCATAAAAATTTCATCTTCTGATCCTTCATAGAAGAAAAGTTATAGTGAAAATTCCACGCTAACCTGTTTCAGATGGCCGAATCCCTTACCTAAGGATAAAATGAAGATCACAATATATATGAATGCTTAAGTTGAGAGGGGCTTCAACAAGTGAAAAGGGGAGGGATTTTAGGAGCATAAAAAAATATTAATTATGACTTTTCAATGACCCATGCCCCAACCCCATGGGGTTTTAGCCCACTAACTAGGGTACAAACTTCAAACATGAATATCTCTCAAACTGTGAAGAATTACATGGCGTGCCATATATCAACTGAAACATCTCAAAAAGTAGAAACCATCAAAAGAATTATTGACCCATAGTATATTAATTTGGTCGGTCAAACTTCCCATTAAATTTTAGCTTATCCCTTGGTGCTGCTTGGGTTGACATCAATGACAACCGTTGATCAACACTCTTCATCTATTTTTGAAAACACAGTGACATCATCAAGTTATATAATGATGAAGCAGCCCAATTCTTCCGAGAATGCTATGTCCATGGCTCTCTGAAAATTTGCTCCAACATTCATTAGACCAAAGGGCATTTTCACATACATGAAAGTGCCCCATGGTGTAGTAAAGGATGTCTTTAATTGATCAGCAGGGTGAACTAAGATCTTATTGTACCCTGAGTAGCCATCAACCAAAGAAATTCTTCTAGACCCTACCACCCTTTGTAAAATATGATCCATCTTGGGTAAAGGGTAGTTGTATTTCAATGAAGCTTTGTTTAAGTCTCTAAAGTCTATTCAAAGCTTGATCTCTCCAGTTTTCTTCCTAACTGACAGTAGATTAGACACCCACTCAGAATATCTAATAGGGACAATAATACCAGCTTCGTACATTTTCATTATCTCCTTCTGAACCAAAGGCAACTGAACAGGGTTTATTCTGCACAGTTTCTGTTTGAATGGTTTTTTGTTCTCCTTGAGGGGGATTTTGTGCTGTATTATTTTAGTGTCATAGGATTTAAGATCTTCGTAACTCCATGCAAAAACATCAGAAAATTCTTTAAACAACTCTATGTATTTGATTTTAATGTGAGATGATAAATTCTTAGACAGTCTAATAATTTTTGGTTTAAGTTCACTGCCTATATTGCACTCTTCCACTTCAGTCTCTACAGGTTACAGTTTTGGCCTCCTAACCACATCATTAAAATCAAACAACTCTTCCAAAGGTGCTAGACCGCTTGGAAAACTTTCATCTTTAGAGTGCAGAGTTTCTAACTCCTCTGTTTCTAGCTCTACATTCAATTCTGTTTTGTTTTTAAGTTTTCCAGTCATAAGATTAATATCAAAAAGTTCAGGGGATGGTTCTTCTCCGCCAAGAAAAGTTTCTTCACTGCAGTCTGTATCATAATCTGAGTCTGAACTGTTTAGTTCAAATTCATTTCTGAATTGCATGAAGCCTTCTATTTGTTTGTCTCCGTCAAATACCTGCCAATACTTTTCATTATTAGGCACGGCTGGTCTGAATTTTATCTGAGTTGTGCAGTCTTTGGCTTCATATGGCATTAAGCATGTTCTAGCTACAAAGGCTAAATTATGGGCCGCAATATTTCTTTTTCTTGGGACAAAAAATAGTTTGGACTCCTCGAATGTTTTCAAAAGGTCCATGACATCTTTTCGATAGGCTCTAAGTCTGGGATGATTTGCGTTATACTCCCCATTGACTTTAATAATGACTAAGTCTGAATCCCCATACACATTGATTCTTGTGGCCCCTAACTTTTTCAACAAACGTAAGTCCAAGAGAAGGGATTCATATTCCACTATGTTGTTGGAACACTAAAAGTTTAATTTGCAGGAAATGATTTCTATGTGGTTGTTTTCAGTGTTGGAAATCCAGACACCTACACCAGCATTGTTCTTAGTGCATGACCCATCGAAATACATACTCCACAGAGGACTAGTCTCAAGTTTATCATTTGGGTTACTGTCCTCTTCAACTAACATGCTCTCGGATGTTTCTTGAATATCAGCACTTAGTTGTAATTGTTTTGACTCCCCAAGATTTTCACTTGTTTGAGGGATAATTTGTTGATTCTCAATGTTTAGAAGCAAGGGACACATGATTTGTAGCTCAAGACCGGTGTTTGGTTTGCTAGAAATTTCAAATGCAGCAAACTGTGTTGATACTCCTACGTTATCTTCCTCTTCCTCCCTGTCGGCCATTAATCCTATTAAAGTGACTTGTTCACTAAGTGTTTCATCATTAAACATAATAAAAAAATCAAGGCCTGTATTTACAGAATACACAGGAGAGTTTTGTGGTTGGTCTTGATTTGTAACTATGTATTTCATATGGGATTCCCCGTAGAGTCTTCTATTCTGATTGAAAACAAGGATAGTCACATAGGTCATGTCCATCTACATAGTCCCTTGTAACTTAGCCCCCCAAGATCTTGATAATAGCATTCCATATTTTGGGGGCACATCAGCCACAAAAATATCCATTACTAAGCATTTGGCTGGAATTTGGGCTAAGTTAACACAGAGGTCTTTGATTAATCCTAAACATTTTACTCTACTTGAGTCAAAGGAGTAAAGATATTTGTAAGGTATGGTGATTTCTAGACCCAGGCTCTCCATTACAGCTTTTGGCATTAAATTATGAGAATCTCCTGAGTCATGCATAGCGTTATGCAAAATTTTTTCATGAATGTTTAAACTCACATAAAAGGGAGGAACAGGTCCCTCTTGATACATACCTTCAATCTTGGGACCAAAAATCAGCTCTGGTTCGTCATCGTTAAGATTGAATGTGTCCTTATTTTCCTCTATATTTAAAGCCTTCAAAATCTGGGTCCTATATACATTCTTGGAAGCTAACTCAGTCAGGGGAATAGAGATTTTGATCTTTGAAATTTCCTGCTCTAGGCTGAAAGGAATTTTACTCTTAAAAGTGTTGGTCTCAGCCTCATTAGTTGTCACTCTATCAGCAATATTAGCTTGCTGATTTGTTTTATTTACAGTAGAAAAAATTGTTTTGATAGGAGTAATAGCTGAAGTGTTAGTACTACTAAGGTCTACACTCTGTTTTGTAACGTTTCGAGTGCCTTTCTCTTTACCATATTCAGAATTTACAGCCACTATTTTTTCCTTTTGTTTGACAACTTTAGGCTTGGTTGTAGTGTTGTTTTGTGCACATTTATCAGAGGTTTTGATGTTGAGAGTTTGTTGATTGGTTTTAATTCTAAGGTCATATTCTCTTTGAGACTCTATGATGACATTTTCTATGTCTTGATAATAACTTTCATCATCATCTCTTCTGTCATCATAAGGTGTGTAAAGACCTTGTTTTCTATCATAATGGACTTCAAAGTCATCATTGTCTACACCCAGCATGTTGATATCATCTTTGTCTGTTATCTCATTTGTTTCCTCAACCTCACTTACATAGTTTTGATGAAAGGGAGGAGTGATCTGTTGATCATCTTCCCTAGTTCTGTTTGGAGGTTGGTTCCTTCTAAAATTCTGATTCTAGCTCTGGGTTCTGTTTTGAGAAGTAGTTTGATTTTAACTGGCTTGTGCTCTCTCGAGGATGCTCATTTTCTTCATCATCTCCTCCATCATTCTCTCCATCTTTGAGTTGGAAGTAGAAGGTGTGGATTCCTCTCTAAAGGATACTCTCTTCTCATTTTTCAATCTTGATTTCTTTTCCATCAAGTTGACTTCCACAGAAAGAGCACCTTTTTACATCTCTTCAAGAGTTGTAGGATCTCTCTCTCTAAGTTGATAGGCCATCTTAGGGTCAAACCCTTTGGGAAATTTATTTAAAGCTAAGCCTTTTGGAGGTTTTAAATCTGGGGAAAGCGCATTATATACACTATTGAATCTGGTGCAATAAGCTTGTACACTTTCCCCCGTGTTTCTATGGAGGTTCTTGTAATAAAAAAGGACTTGGAGAGGATTCTTCTTTACTTCCCATTTGTTTAAGAATGTTTGATGGAATGTCTGGAGATCATTGATACTGTGGGGGGATTAAGCCTTTAAACCATTTTCTTACTTCTCCCCCCATACTTTGAGCAAATAATCTAAGCTTGACAGAATCATCATCAATTTCATTTCTGTCAAAGTAGTCATTCATCTTATCCACATGTTGTGATGAAATTGTAGCATTACTAGCATCATATAATGGAATTTCGGACTGATAGTCCTGCGAGAGATTGATTAATGGTACAGGAAGGACTAAGGGAGCATACCATGTTGCCATGATATGTGGTGGGGGTGGATTCACAAGAGGTGGATTAACAAAAGGGAAAGTGGGCTGAAATGGAGTGGTTTGAATAGTGGATGTAGAGTGAGAAAAAGTGGATGGACCAGGAGTACATAGTTGAGCTAATCTTGGATGAGAGACACCTAGGTTGTGAAGGAAATGTAAATCAGGAGGTGTTGTTTCTCTGCTATCAAGATGTTAACTTGTTTCAGGAGAAGAAAGTGAAGACTCAGAATCTAACTGATCTAAATCACCAATAGACGTTGTTCTAAAGGGATTTACTAAGTCAATTTGTGATTGTTGTAGAGCTGAAAGATTTTCAGGAACTGAATTAGCTATCAAGGGTGATCCGAAAACAGTTGATAATTTAATCCTAGGAGAATTCCTAAGGATACTTTCCGGGTTATCAACTATCTCAGGTGGATCAAGGTCAGGATGGGCTCTAATATGAATCTTTCTAGGAGCCATTATGCTATGTTTTTCAGACCCAAATAAACAAGAAAATTTGAACCAGGTATGACAGTCTTTAAATGGTCAACCAATCTGTTTACACAAATTCAAATCCTACAGTCCTCTAACCGAGTTTGACTGATATTACAATGATAAGGGTTCTTCCTAGTGGAGTCTTAAGGCATGTTCAATATTGTGGAGTCGCCAAGTGAAAGTTTTTAGCTCTTTTCAGAGGTAAAAGGTTTTATGGTCCACCACCATGTTTATTGGATACTTTGAGTTATTTTTCAGTTGTGTGGTTTCTAAGAATGTACTAACTTTGTTTCAAAACTTAGCTACAGTTATGAGACAAAGAAAATCTACTCTTATGGCTAGGCCAGCTGATTTTTCAAGGTTATATAAAGTCTTATGAGAATCGTAGGGTTTGCCTAGTTTATCACTGATTCAAAAAAGTTTCATCATGATTACCATTTCTTGGTAGTGCTTTAAAAGACTGATTTTTACTTACTGCACAATTTTCTTGAATCAAGGGTTTTTTGAGGTCTTTAAAGGTATCTAGACCAAAAACACTCAAATTCCCCAATGGAGTCGCCAAAAATGTTAGCTCCTTGTAATCAGCGAGAATGGAAAAGTCCAACCACGGGGAGAAACATCATTTCAACCACTTTTGGATTCTAGGATCTAGCCCTCCTCAATCCGGAGAGGGATCTCTCCAATAAGTGCAAAGATGGATTTGTCTTTGAAGTTTTGGGTAATGATATTAGGCTAGTTATGAAGGCCAAGGGTTTTTTTGGTTTTTGGATGGTTAAGCATGATTACTATCTGAGGTGGAGAGTTCTAAATGCAAAGAGTTTCAAAGGTGTGAAGTTGCAAGAAAATAGAATAAGCTTTGGCTAGGAAGATAGATAACTACAGGTTTTAGTCCATCGGGCTATGGAGTCATAATAGGGTTTAATTGAAGTAGCAAGAGGCAAGAGTGGTCCATGGGGAAAGTCATCTACGTCTAAGGATCTCTCTAAGGTTTGATTTATGGAATGAAATGATATAAAAAGAAGGGGGAATAAACAGATGAAGAAACAAAGAGCAGCCTAAGATCTGGTAAGTACTTTTAAACTAGCCAGCTTTTGACATACACTTAAGAAAGACATGAAAGTAAATTGGGATCTGGTAAGTACTTTTAAACTAGCTAGCCTTTGATATAATTTCAATATAAAACATATAAAAACAAGGGGAAACACTAATGATAACAAAGGATGGTCTAACATATAGAAAGTACCTCTAAACTAGCCAGCTTTTAACACATTCCAAGCAAAACATTCAAACAGTCTTTGGAGATAAAACTAGGACCAGGGCACACCATATCTTCCTTAGTTCATCTCTACTTAACATGAAATGAAGGTAACATCTAAGAACAATATTCATCTAAGACAATAAGATGAGGGAACGCCAACATTCCTATGCTTAAACTGAATTAAATCATTCCTAAATAACTCAGATTAGAAGAAAACATGAAGATAAAGATTTTCAGTCACAGAAGGGTATTGATATACGGTAATTCCTAAATCTATGCATGTTGTTCTTTATAAGAGAAGATGAACACAGTGAAAATAGAAACAAAATAACAAGTTACAATGAGAAAAACATCACTGTTAACATAGACCAGGATCCCATAAATCAGCTTGTATTGATGCTCCAAACTAGTTACAGCTTTAAGTCCAATGCTTTAGTTTATAAATCATCTACTCATCTCAGCCTAACTTATCTATCACAAGCAGAGCTCCAGGGGCCAGTGAACACTATTTACAGATAGAAGTCTCAAACTCAATTACATTTCAATGTTCAACAACTACATCAACCAACCCCTCACTCATCTTCTGCAGTAGTATTTATAGAAGAATGAGGAGGTGAGATCTGATGAAAGATCTCCAAAGATAATTAGTACAGACTTAATGGTTCCTTTGGCCTTTGTGTGGCTTGATGAAGAAACTTACATAGGTGTCCTCTGTATTAAATGATTTACATAAAGATTTAAGCTCGGTGGGAGCTCTTTATTGACTTTTGAGGCTCTATGTGATGTCAAAGTAACTCTGCTGATATTTTTTCATGAAGTTTGCTTGCAAAATTTTACTCTCTGGCTGCATTGTGAAGAAAATATCTGATCCTAATCAGTAACTCTAGCCTCGGATATGAATTATTTGAGGCACAGGTGGCATCGCGATAGCTAGAGGGATCAATTTTCCTCAGCTGTGGCGGTGGAGGCTTTCTAGCTAATGAAATTTTATTATTTTTCTTTTAAATTTGTTTTAATTTGGGGATTAGGATTGTGATAAACCATCTTAGACGTAATCCCCAAAAATCTATCTTCAATCTTCTATTCTGATATATTTTGTCTTCGGCACTGATACTCTCTGACTGTGCTTGATTCATTGAGTTTTGTTGGTGTGCAGGGCTACGCAGGGGTGATATGGCATCAATGTCTCATGAAACATCGATGAAATGTGAAGCTTAAATCCTGCGAATGATTTTCTTTGATGAATCGAAGGTGGGAGGATCGTCACCCTCTGCCTTTGAATTTTCTTCAGACATAGCGGAAAAAACAATTGGAACCCTGCAAAATACAAATAATGTTATGAAATCGTGCATGTATAGGTTATATTGCTTTAGAGGACATGTGGGGGGAGCATGGCCATTAGATGGAATCATCCAATGGTTGAGATTGATTTAGAGGAGGTCAAAAGGAAAGGGAGGAATAATTAAATTGGAGTCGTCGATCTTGCAGAGATCGACGGTCGGGAGTGAAGGTGAAAAGTCAAAACAAAGGAGTCAGTTTTTGGAAAAATGGAGAAATGGGTAAAAACCTCTATTTTGGGAAAAAATGATCAAAAATCTAGATCGGGAATTAGGAAGATCATGAGCCATCGGATGAGAGCGGCCCAAGTGATCAACGACAGAGATCCCATGATAAAAACCTTATAGAATGCGCCCAGACTTTTTATTTTTAATAAAATTGAGGAGAAATAAAACCCTGGGTTTGAAAATGCTGACTGGGAAATGAATCAGGGCGATGAAATATGGGTGGTTGATCTGTAAATTAGATCGACGACAGAGATGCTTTAACACTGTGTTGTACCCTCGTTAACTGTCGGGCTTCTTCGGAGAGTGATCATCGTCCAATGAGCAGCCTTAGATCATACATCGCACATCAATATCACGTCGGGCCCATGTCTGAATTTCAATGTGCGATGAGGGCGGTTTTGTGAACAGTGCTCAAGGCCATGTGTTGAGTGGTGAATGGAATCGCTGCGAAATAAAAAAAACTGCCTCGCTCGTAAAATCGGTGCGATGAATCGCGGCCAATTTTGCAACAGTGAGTGGCTGGCGAGGACCACCAGGGTGATAGATTGCGTGTCGTCGATCTACAGATAAGATCGAAGGTAGAGATTGACCATAATTTTGCACCGGAAAAAACTATAGGATATAATAAAAAACCGACAATTTTATATAAACAAAGGTTTGTAGTGCGGGGGGGAAGTGAAATATTAATTTTCGATATGGTTTGGCACCCGTCTGCGGGGCCTTTGGGTGCATGGGAGATAATATGACTGAGGGAGATAGGACGAAGGGCTAATCGGCATCGGGGTTTTTAATAAAGGGAAAGGCTTGCGTTTTGTGTTCTCCCCTGATTGCGATAAGCGCCCAAATGGCTCAGCGCCTAGTTCCAGCACCAGGGCATATGGAAGGGAAGGGTTAGAGACTTAGCCCAAGAGGCTTAAGTCTATAATGTATAAAAAATGTTATTTTTATAGTTTTTCAATGATTTTCAAAGGTTTTGAGGGTTTTGATAAGGCAAATAAGGAGTCTTTAAACCTTATCAAAGGGGTTTTGATGAAGGGAAAAAAGGGAGAAACATGAAAATGAGGGATTTTCATGGGAAATGGAGGGATAAAAATGAGGTTAGTTTTGGAAGTGGAAGGAAGGGGAAGATGGCCTTTGGATCAGTATTTCCTCAATGAAATTAATAGAATTTCAGAGTTTTTAAGATAGGAACAGCAGTGAAGATTTGGACAGAGGCATGAGGCCTTCAAGAGTCTTCAAGAGCCAACACCTTTTAGCAATCAAATTTGTTCCTTGAAGGCTCCAAAAAATTTTAGCCACCTTTTGCTATAACAAATTTTATAGGTGGCTAGCAGACATATCAAAAACATTCATATAGGTGTTTCATGTATGTCAGATGAAATTTCTACATATAAAGCCCTATTTCAAGAATTTTGTGACATATTTGCTTGGTCTTACGAAGAAATGCCAGGAATTGATCCCAACATTGTCAATCATGAAATAAAGACTTACCCAGATGCTAAACCTATTAGGTAGAGATTACGTCCAATACATCCACGAAAAACTGCCGCTATTAAAGCTGAAGTTGAGAAATTATTAAAAGCAAGTTTTATTTATCTAATTCCTTTAACAGATTGGGTATCTAATATCATTCCTATTATGAAAAAACAAGGAACAATATGAGTATGTGTCGACTATAGGGAAATTGACAAATCTTGTCCAAAAGAAAATTATCCAACTCCTTATATCGACCAAATTATTGATGATTGTGCTGGAAATGAAATGTATTCAGTTATAGATGGATTTTTCGGATACAATCAGATCAACATACTCCTGCCGATAAACCAAAAACAACATTCATTTGTCCTTGGGGAACATTTGCTTACTGTAAATTACCTTTTAGATTGAAGAATTTTTGGGCAAATTTTCAAAGGGAAATGTCCTATGATTTTCATGATATTAAACACATTGTGCAGCCTTGTCTCGATGATTTTCCTGCTCATTCATTGCACAGGGAAGATCATCCTACTCACTTATGAGCAATCTCTATGAGATGTAGGTATTATAAGATTCGCTTGAATTCCCACAAGTGTGTTATTCGCGTACAATCTGGTAGATTACTGGGATTTGTCGTTTCAAAATAAGGCATTCATGTCGACCCTTTGAAGGTTGAGGCTATTATCAATTTACCTCCTCCTTCCACACTTCACCAACTCCAAATTTTGCAAGGGAAAGTAAACTTTCTGTGCAGATTTATCCATAACTATGTTGAGTTAACAAAAGGTTTTACTAGCCTATCGAAACAGAATTTTCCTTTTGTTTGGGATGAGATCATTGATCGATCTTTTGATGCTTTAAAACATGTGTTAACCCATGCACCATTATTGCATCCACCAAATTACAGCCAAGATTACTTTTTATACTTAGCAGCCTCTGATTCCACCATTGGAATGGTATTAGTTTAGGAGGATGAATTCCACAATGAGCATGTGATTTATTGTCTCAGTCAGAATCTCAATCCAACAGAGATTAAATACTCATGTGGAGAAATTGGTCTTGGCAGTAATTCAAGCTGTCCAACGTTTTCGTCATTACATTTTGTTATGAAAAACAATTGTGATCTCTAATTGCAACCCGATGATGTATATACTGACTAAAAAATTACTCAGGGGAAAATACTCTAAATGGATAGTTATCCTTCAAGAGTTTGATTTAGAATTCGAAAAATCCGAATCAAAGAAATTACTAGTTTTTTCCGAACTTATGTGTGACTTCCCAAATACTGAGACAGAAACTATGGTAGAACATCTAATTGCTGATGAATCTCTAATTCTTATCAGTACTTTAGATATTTGGTATGGGGATATCATCATTTATCTCCAAACCTAAACTTTTTGGCTTGAACTTTCACGTTCACATTGACAAAATATCCATTACCAATCTCAGTAACACAATATTGTTGGGGACATACTTTATTGTCATGGTGCAGATTCTGTATTTCGATGATGTTTGACTCATGAAGAGGCTGAACGAGTTTTGAATGACTGTCATTCTGGAGCATATGGCGGTCATATGTCTGGGATTTTCACAGCCCAAAAGATATTGCGCGCATGTTATTTTTGGCCATCATTATTCAAAGATTGCATTCTCGTTGTCTGAAAATTCCATAACTGTCGGTCATTTTGCAAAATGGGGCATTGATTTCATTACATGTAACCCTCACTCAGTCGGGGGGCATGGCTATATTATTCTCATAGTATATTATTTTACAAAATGGGCCGAGGCGATGCCTACATTTGCGGGCGATGGCAGAACTGTAGCTACATTTGTATTCAATCACATGATTGCTCGATTCGATGTACCCCAAGCTATCATTACTGATCATGGGAGTCATTTTCGAAACATCATGATGACAGAACTTTCCAACCAGCTTGGTCTGCGACATGATAACTCTACTCCATATTATCTATAGACTAATGGTTAGGTTGAAGCCATTAATAAAGTTTTAACAACTATGATTAAAAGGATAATCAGAATTCATAAATTGAATTGGCATACTATGCTTTTCTCAGCACTTTGGGCATACCGAACCTCAGCAAAAACTGCAACAGGGTTCACTCCTTTTCAATTGGTCTACGGTTTAGAATTTGTGTTATTGATTGAATGCGAAATACTGTCACTCCAATTAGCCATAGAGTTATTACCAGCCACTTCTAAAGAGGAAAAATTCTTTTTTTACTTAGCACAATTAGATGAGACTCAGGGCACCATTGCATTAGCAGGTAAAGCTCATAAAAAATGCATTAAAGCTCAGTACGACCAAAGTGTTACACCTCGTGTTTTTTCAGAAGGTGACCTTTTATTGCTATATGACCAAGCTAACGATAAACTAGAAGCTGGGAAATTTGAACCCATGTGGCATGGTCCTTATATTATCAAGCGAGTGTTTGCAAAAGAGGCTTATGAATTGATTTATTATGACGGGGTATTTTTAGATAAACCCAGAAATGAAATTTACCTGAAGAGGTATTATGCCTAATTTTTATGTAAAGATCATACCTATACATTAGTTATTTTTCTAAGATTATCTGATTTAGATTAGATGAGTGTATATAGTTTAAGTTTGCGTTCACTACTATTCTAGCTTATCTTGATTACTCTTGATATTGCAGATGTCAACGTCCCTTCAAGCGTACATTGGTTTTGCTGATGGTGCCTGTTGTAGTACACAAAATATCTCTTCCGCATCCTGCATTATCTATTCACACATCGATGAGTTAGTTTCTATGCATGGGGTAAGCCTTGGTCAAACAACGAATAACGTTGCAGAATATAGCATAGTGATTAAGTTATTATATGATGCCATTTCATTTGGAATTCGACATTTGATCGTTAGGTTAGATTCAGAATTCATTGTATTACATTTAAACAGATTATACACAATTAAAAATCCAGTGTTACTGAGACTATTTTTGGATATTCGTCGCTTGGAAAGGCAGTTTGATTACATCGAATATCAACACATTCCAAGGATATTAAATACATTGGCTGGTGCATTACCTAATAATATTATAAATAGACATTTGCAAAATTAAAAAAAGTAAATTAAAACATCATTCGATATGTGTTCAACAAGATAGCTGACAAAAGTAGTCATATCATAGATAGAGTTTGTGTTTAAAAAAATATTACATCGTCTAGGACCATAGGTTTAAAACACCTTATGATCTAAAAGGTAGTGATACAAAAAAAAATACAATAGTCTGCAATGATCATCCACTATCCATGGTGATAATCATGATAATATAATATCGCCTGCACCACTCTACGTAGGTATCTCCGAAACTGGCCAAGAACACCAGCAACATGCGTCTGGAGATGGAGAGGAATATCATCCATCATTGTTTCTGGGATGTCCCTAGTCAGAATATTTGCTGCCTGGTTCTCTAGTGGTGCAATAGGATTTGTCGACTTCCTCTCAAAGCAACCGAGATTGGCTAGTCTTCTTGGACCAACATATGCATTTAAAATTTTTGTTATTACTTTTGGATGATTGAAAAACAAAATAAAAATTAGATTTAAAACACATCAAAATAATTTATTTATCTGATTCATCCCATTGTGTCCCTGGAGGTAAGGACATTTCGGGGTCTCCTCAAAAGTCTATGCCTCCATACGGGAAATCCTCGATAGCAAATATTTAGTTCTCTAACCAATGAAAATATGTTAAAGTAAATCGCACTACCATGCAGCCGTCACTACCATGGTGAGCCATCAATGCCACCCATTGTACCATACGAGGTTCTCTAGGTTGACCATGGTCAACAGAGATTAACTGAGGGGCAAGGGACGGAAACCTCTGCAAAGTGAAAGATACTAATATCACTCCATACCAGAAAATTTTCAACTTTGAGTTCTTCGCTCTAGTTAGTTGACCCTTCATATTGGTCAACACCCCTTCACACCAATTGAATATTGTACCTCTGTAACATTCAACAACTATCTGCATTTGTGATTTGGTAGCCACATGTGGAGCTGCAATTCCACATAATTTGGTTACATTGAATGCAATGACTTTTAGATCAACACTTATAGTAGTTTTTATGTCTATTTGGTTGTCTTTTGGATCAGCTTCTTCATTACAAAATTCTTGTTTGTAGCTAGCGATAGGCAAGCCACCTTTCCTAGCTCCAAACAAAGCAATAGGTTCACCTCTTTTTGATAAACCAATGAGGAAGTAGATGTATTCAAGCTCAATTTCTAGCTTGTGATATCCAATGATAAAACATTGTGCCTGAACATCCCATTTATTCAACAGCCAAGTCTGTTGTGTGGATTAATCCGTCTTGTGGACAAGACCGATCTCCCTAGTACTAAAAGTATCTAGCAAAAAACAGCCAAATAAAATAATCTTTCTCTAAGAATATATGATCTACAAAAAGCTCTATAGAGGTGTAAAAGAATTACCATATGTCAAGTGCTTGTTTGAAGTCATTGTTGTCCCTCGTGCACATGAAGGAGTTTTCCTCATAAACTTTCAGTCACAAACAAGAAATATTTTACATAGCACTTGTATAGAAATTATCATAAACCATGCTTATCATAGTGATCAAGGAATATATGAAATAAACCATTAACTGAAAGCTTATTGAGAAAAATGAGTATATTTTTATTCATTTTAAAAGAAGGAAAACCTTACAACCTGAGCCTTTACTTTGATAAGCTCTGCACTCCTCCAACCAAGAAGAATAGAGGTATGTAATCTCTCCTCACAAAAATCTTAGTTAACTAATTCTGAATCTCAACAGCACTTAACCTCAAATATTCTAAAGCTTCCACTCCCCTTGAGGCTACTCAGTGCCTCTTTTTATAGTGGAAAAGAGGAGGCTTTTTGTTCCAACTATGAAGGGGTAGAATCCTCCTTCAAAGGGACAAGCTCCTCACATCAAGGGGTTAGCTCCATAAGGTAAGGGATACATGCACCTCAAAAGAGCGGTTCTGCCACCGCAAAATTCTTTCTAGAGGCTTCTAGAATTTACTTTAATTGAGATTTTTGGAATTTACTTGCGCCTTTTTTATATTACAGGGGTCCACAGCTATAACACAAATAAAGTGCATTCAGGTACGAAGGAGAGCTGAACATTAGGTGCGGGATCGCAGGCAAGATAGAGAGAAAGTGCGACACCAAAGTTTAGGATATTTTTAGGAAATTTTCTCTGATTTTCAAGGCTTGACATGAGGAACTGATATGTTAGACTTGCAAAGGGAGAAGTATGAGTAATAATGAGCTCATACACATAAAAAAATGCCAGGATGACAATTCTCAGTGTAACAGATTGCCCCCTGTTAGTCATCAGTATTTTTCACTTGTTGGTGATGACTAGTTCTAATAGCCAAGTTTTCCAATAGCCGATCTAAAAATTTGTCAAATTTTCTAGCTGGGAAAACACCCATAAAAAAAAATTTCCCTCCTACTTTTCAGTCCGCCCATGACAAGCTGAAACCCCATTATCAAAATCCTACCCTGCCTCAGCCATACTAGTCTGCCCATCAGCTCTAAAGAGACAATCTAGATCTATTCAAATAGTCTCCTCTAAGTTAGGAAGTGGCTCTTTAAGGCATTTCACCCTTGGCAAACTATCAAAGAGCCAAAAACCTCCTTCTGTTATAGACCAGTCATAACAGACCTCCCACTCTGCTAATAAAGTTGGTCACAGCCCTAGGTTGTGCCACTAATACACCCTTAAGTCTCAACAATACATAGACCATAATCTCAAGCTGATTTTAGGTGTTTTACAGTGTTTGATGGATCTTTCAAGGACAGAAACATACTAGCATCTTAGAAGACAATTTTGAGCTCCACATGAGAAGATAGCTGCTTATGAAAGTGATCTTGAGCCTGAGATGTAGCTACAGAGCAAAGAGTTTTTCATCAAGCTCATGTGACCACATTCAAGGCCTGAAGGGACAGTTAAAGGAAAAACAACACTGTCAATGGGCTGACAATATTAAATGGCTAAGAACCTCCTTCATCTATAAGCAGAGGCTTTAAAGGCCTAAGAACCTCCTTCATCTATAAGCAGAGGGTTTGAAGACCAAGGAACTTCCTTCATCTATAAGCAGAGGGTTAAAGCGCCTCCTTCATCTATAAGCAGAGGGCGATGGCCAAAGTTTGACTTGAAAATTTGCAACTGACTGTAAGACAAATTTGTTTTTAATGAACAGTGAGACAGTGACTAGATTTTTCTGAAGGAAAGTAATGATTGAAAGCAGAGGTAAAAGTAGTAATGTTTTCAATGTTTTTTTCCTGCCATCATGTGTAAAAAAAACCCTTGTCAATATGTTCATCAGGTAGACTTCATATGGTTGAGACAGAAGGTTGACAAAACATCAGATATTTTTCCAAGAGAAGGGCCTCCTTCATTCATAAGGAGTGGGCCAGAGCAATCATTATTTCTAGGGTTTCTCACTGACTGATAGGCAAAGTATAAACATAATAGGAGATAATTGAAATAGAGAAATAATGTAAAGGGACCAAAAAGGAAAGCAGGGGTACCACTGCAATCCAAGGAGGTCAAGCTTATCTCTTAACTGGTTTTCTTTCAAAAGACAGTCTGTAGCTCAAACAAAACAAGATTGAAGAGTGGTTGATAATATGTGTCATTACACTGGCAAAGGACATGATAATGATTGTGTTTCAAGGGACATTGATCCCCCTACTCATAAGAAGATGTCTTTTAGATTACTATCATAAGTTGACAAAGAAAATATGAGCTCAGTTCCCCAAGAAGTGTTGTAACTAGATATAGGTTCATGAAATACAAGAAAGACCTTGGCATAGTTTTCAGGTTCTGGAACTCATTGAAAGAAAAGTTTGCATGCCACTGTCACAAAGGAAGGCAGTTTCCCTAAGAAAACAAGTCAAGGCACACTGCTGCTACAATTTGAATAAAGGTAAAGCAGTAGTTTCTAAAAATGGTCTGCAGGAGTTTCATTACCTTTGAAGCACAAGGAAAAACCTGTAAACTGACATGTTCATCATCATTGGAGAAAGGTTGTGAGAGCAGATAGTCAATATCCTCAAAAACCAGAAGCTGGATCAGTTTGGTAATCTGTAGATGAGTTAATATTTTTGGGTTGGATAGCCCTTTATAAAATAGGGTTTGCACTTAAATGACCAACAAAGTTTTCATCTGCAGTCAAAAGGGAGCTCACATAACACAAGTTACAACAGATAAGGAATACAAAGACAATAGGTGGGAAGAGAGTTTAAAGTTACAATATCAAAAAAGGGAGGCCCCTCTTATTCTCTAAATTAGAAGCAGCCAACATTTCAATTTCTCATAAGGGTTAAGGGAGGTCCCACTTATAAACAAGTGGTTTTTACCACTGTAACACGTATCCAAATAAAGGATATTAGTTTGTGTTTTGAAAGAAGAAGTTTCAAATTTTGATTTAAAAGCAAAAGCCTTTTCAATTTTTTTAAGGAACCTTCTCCCATCAAACATAAAAGGGTTGTTGGCCTTTTATTTTCTGAAGGGTAAAAAACCATGGCAAAATCATTTTTCAAACCTCAAAGCATGGGCAAGGCTTTCCTCGCTACCCTCGAGACCAGAGAAAGAGAATTCTTGGTGAAATTCACCAAATTTTGGGTTCAGTAATGGCGTGGTGCGCCTATAGGTGCGCGCGGCACGTTTAGGCGCATAAAATACACGGGCTTGAACTACCGCACGACGTGCCTGTAGCCCTTGGTCCTGTCGGCCCGATAGTGACCCCGCAACCAAATCTGTGCGGCGATCTTCCTTATAAACGTGTCGCGCACATTTAAAGCGGTCCAAACACCCTCAAATCACTTCTAAAGGCTGCTCAAATGTGTCAACAACGCCATCATCGAGTTCTTGAGGTATTCTATGTACCCCCCTCAATTTTTTCAAAACTTTGAAGTGGTGCAATAAGGTTAAAAATCATGGTGGAAAATCACAGTCTTGTGTTTTTTGTTCTCATTCTTAAAGAAAAGCGAGGTTTTCTTGAATTTGCTGGCTAGGGGTGGAGCAACAAAAATTGTGAGTTTTGATTGATATAGAAAAGCCCATTAAAACTTCCCTTAAAGAATGATGAGAGATGAAGGCCCTGTTTTAAAGGTGGAAGCTTAGCATTTACTAAAAATGAAACATTGAGCCTATTTTCAACTACAGTGATCATACATGTATGACTTCGCCATTATTCAAAGTCTACCTCGGTGCGATGAAGAATAAGGTCATGTTTTCCTTTTGACCATAAATATACCTTAGTGGGAGAACAGAGTAATCAGTTGGAGGTGTCTTTGTCAAACTGTGTGCAAAGAACAGTGAAATAACAAGAGGGCAGTATTTTGTTTGAAGGGGAGTTTATATGGTTGAATGCTACAAGCCTTTGTTACCACATCATAAAAAACACAATAAGCTCTCTTACCCTATCTTATAAGCAGTCACCTTTGACTATATATACACCTTGTTTGATTGTGAAATAGTGTTGAATATATTTGTTGAAAGGCATACGAAAAAGAGCAGAGTTTTGGTTGAAGAAGAGTCTTGATTGTTTAAACTCCTACAGACCTTTGTAACCACATAAAAAGCACAATAGGCTCTGTCACCTTGTCCTTTAAAACTAGTGACTTTTGACTGTATAAGATACACTTTGGTTGATTGTGTTTATATTGTTGAATTTATTGGTTGAGTGGCCTAAAAAGAGAGCAGTGTTTTTGGATTAAAAAGGTTTTTGTTTTTCCTTCCTCTACAAAGACAAGGGTGTCCTATTGCCTCAAATACCAAAGCTGGGTGCCCTTACACAGGAAAGTCACTTTGACTGTGTATCCATATTGACTGTGTTTTACTTCTTGAAGTTTACTGGTTGAAGTTGCACACCAAGTAGAAAGCACTGTTTTGGAAAATGCAGAGAGTGGTGTGTAAAAGGGCATTTTCACACTACTTTTGAGACCATTGTTGCTTACAACAAGTCAACAGGCTGAGGCAGAGTTTTGGTTTAAAAACACATTTCAAAGACTTTGAGGCAGTTTGGTGTTTCAAGCATGCATCTAGATCAAGATGCCTCCCAGGAAAGATAGCAGAAGTGGGTTGCATAAGAGGTATGAGCCAATTTCTACCGAGGCGGTCAATGCACACCCATCTATCCTATTCAATTTTCATGAGGTGGGGTGCTTGGATTTCTGCCAGAGGGTAGAAGAAGTGAAAAGCTTCTCTCCTTTAACACATTTATGCGCCTTAAGGTTCAAATACAAACATTTTCGAGTGGCAGGCCTTGATTTCAAGTTCTCCCCGAGATCCATATCCAAGGCTACTAAAATCCCATACATTGGCGAGAAATGGTTCAAGCAAGCCTATTTAGACTTGGATGACTACAAACCCTTCCTCAAGCCAGAGCACAGAGAATCATGCCCTGCTATTTTCTCTTTCTCTTATCTTCTAGCGAGCTATGCTCCCCTTATGAAGATCATAATGAAGTATTTCACTTGTGAGGGGAGATTCTCCCGAGTTAATGCATACCACATCTGACTGTTGATGCATTTCACAAGAACCAAACAGCTGAATCTTCCTTTCTTCTTGTGCAAAAGCATTGAGAAAATGGCCTCCTCAGTCCAGAAGAAGCCTCCATCACAGAAAATAGCCTCTCTATTCCATCATTCCCTCATTAAAATCATCATCCTTCACCAGCTTGAGAAGAAAGAGGTTTCTTGGGATGTTTTCATCAGTCACCCAGATTTCTCCACTGTCCCTCCAGTCTATACATCTCCCACATCTCCTACTCATCGCCCCTCACCTTCCTCTAGTAGACCTACTCCTAGAAAGCTCAAATTCACTATAGAACAGGAAAAAGAGCATGGAGAAGGATAGGGAAGTGGCCAGCAAGAAAAGGAAGGGCATGAGCATGAAGAAAGGGATGAAGAGCAACAAACTGGAGATGAGGGGCAGTAGCATGACAGTGGTGAAGGTGAGCAGCAGTAAGAGCAAGAAGAAGAGAGTGCCAAATAGCAGCAACTTAGTGGTGATGAATAGCAGGAACAAGAGGAAGGGCAGCAGTTTGAGCAGCAGGTTGAACAACAGAATGAGCAGGAAATTGAAGCACAACAGCAGCATGATATTGATGATCAAGGGCAGCAGGAAAATGAGACAGAGCAGCAACATGACATCGAGGAGTAGGGACAACCTGAAGAAGATACACAGAATTCTTCTCATGACACACAACATTCTCCTCCTGATGCACAACAGCCTCCTCAAGATACACAGCAGCCTCAAGAAGAAAAGCAAGTTCAAGGGGATGACATGCAAGATGAAAAAGGAAAAGGAATCATGCCTTCCTCTCCTAAAAATACAAAGTCCCGGACAGCTAGGAAAAGAATTCCAAGGGTGGTCACTCCAAATGTGACAAGAGCTCTTCGAAGCAAAGGTAAATTGCCTAAGAAGCCTATCACTGATTTGCCTAAAAGGAAGAGCGCAAGGATAGCCTTCCAAGGCAAAGGGAAGGGCAAGGTAGGAGAAGGTCATGAGCATGAAAGTGCATTAGATGCCATCCCAATTCCAAGTGATGACAGTGATAATGAGGCCCACATTCTAGAAAACCTTTTGATCCAAAGAGAGAGAGAAATTGATGCCTTGCAAGGTGATCTTCATAGGGCAAGGAATTTCAATCATTTTCTAGAAATCCAAAACAGGCAAATGAGTGTCCATATGGCTATCCATGATACAAGGGCGACTAAGTACAAGAAAGAGGCCTCCAAAGCCCAAGCAAGGATAGATGAGCTCATAGGAAATTCTGATGAAAGTGAAGAAGAAGATCAGCCTAGGCGAAAAAGGCCTAAAACCATAGGGCTTAAAAAAGCCCTTGAGAAACAAAAAGAGGAGGAAAATGCCCTTTTCCAATCCACTCCTCTCACAGCACTGTTTGAACAAGAGTTAGAAAAAAATAAGGAAGCATGGCTTGAAAGAATCAATGACCATTTAGAGAAGAAGTTGGAGAGGGCAAACAAGGATCTAGAGTTGCAAAGGAGAATGACGAGGCATTACAAAAAGTTAAATCAGTTTGCCCGTCGCAAGTTAAAGGTTGCCCAAGAGAAACTAAAAGAGGCTAAAGGGAAGCGCCTGGCACGGAAAGGGAAGAAGGACACATCAGGACTTGGCATTTAGGCTTCTGTTTCAGAGCATGTTGATAGGGACCCTTGAGGGTCATACTCACCGATTTTGGGCACATTTTGACATGTTTTGGTTTTTTGGCATTTTTAAGTTTTTTGTCAAAACTCATGAAATTCGCCATTTCATTTTGGGGATTCGTCAAAGGATGAGGATGGTATCATTGGATGCCATAATTTCAGAAGCACACCCTCAGCGATTTTTAGAACATTTGGAGATCATTTTCTCCCGTGAAATGGTGAAAAAGGCTCGCTTTTTGCACACTCTGCCCGGTCTATCAGCAAACTGTAATTTTTGGTTTTTTACACACAGGTGCAGTTTTGGAGGCACTTCCATGCATCAGATTTGGAAAATTTTAGTTGTTACAAAAAGAAGACACTCAAAGCTTTCCAACGAGTTATCATGAGCCTCATTTTGACATTGGGAAGCCTGCCAAATTTTTCCGGCAAATCAGGGGACCTTTTGCTGATATAAATTTTGAATATTTTTGTAATTTTTGAACCTTTAAAAATTGCTTTTTACAAATGTGCGTTTAGCTATTTTTGCACATGAAAAATGATTCAAAGTCAATTATTTTTTCTTTTTTAGCATTTTCTAGATATTTTATGAGATATTTTGTGCCTTGGGCTTTGCAAAGCCTCAAGGACAAGATTAGATATTTTGATTAGGCCAATAGGATGGCAAGTTGAACCATGAGTTTTCCTCACTTTGGTCTATTTATTCCAAAGGCTTTCATTGTAAAACAAGGCTGAAATTGAGAAGAGAAGCAATATATGGTCATATAAGCATTGGAAGAAATACTTGTCTTATGCTTTGGATTTCCTCTTGGATGCTCTTGGATGAATGAAGAAGGATTGTTGTTGGATTCCATGACTTGGTAGAATGGTATAGTGTCTCTTGATCTGTTGTTGTCTTCTAGTTTTCATTCATGAATACATGTTTCTTGCTTGCTATAGATCAGTAGAGAATAAATTTGAGATATGCCCTTGGAGGCACCTCAAATTTCATGTTTCTTCATAGCTTCTTTGTTTTCTTCTTCCTAAGTAACATTAAAGAATTCTTGACTGCTCTTTAATACTTAGGATATTGTTACTTGTTTCATTCATAGTTCTATGCATGATAAGTATGACTTACGGTACGCCCTACTTACCTATGGCTAGCTATAGTTCCATCCATGAAATTTCTCTTTCACTGATTAGATTATCATTTTGTTTGAACCAAGGAGGCCTAGTTTCGATCTGGCCCTTTGCCTAAAACTATGCAAATCTTGTTGTTCAAAGTTCCCAATAACTTGAAGTACTATGTTTAGGCATTCTGGCATAGTAATTTAAGTTGTTTGTCTTCCTTAAGTGTTTTCCCCAAAGTCTAATAGCCATTTCCCAAAGTTAGAGGGTCTTATACTTCTATGCATGGCTTGAATGTTTATTTCTATGTATTGATTAGCTTATAGTTACATTTTGCATGATTAATGGTTTACCCTACCATGTTTATGTTATCTATTGAACTAGTTATGCTTGAAACTCTTTGTTGTTCACAAACTTGATGTCCATTTACTCCATTTTTCCCAAAGATCCTTTCTACCTTGAAATCAAATCGGCCCTTCAACAGCCTTGTATCACCATCTTATAGATTTCTTGACCTTTTCGACCGCATAGCCCAGTTGATCTGACATCTTTTTACCTATCTTATATCTTTGATCAGTTTCATCCCTCACAACCTAAAAAATCAAAACCAAAAAACCTACTTCATAACTAGCCTAAAATCAAAACACAATAAACAAACACACAGATATCCCTTACACATATAGAGAGAGCCCTCTCTGAGTCCAGGAAGGCTAGGTCCTTGGGCTCCAAAGATTGGTTTGATGTTACACTATCATTTGGCTCGCCAATCAGCTAAATCATGGGAACCTAACACCCCCTAATGTGAAAAGTCTGGAATAGATGATGCTGAAGTCTGTCATATATGAAGAGTGCAGTACTTTATCATTTCAAGGATCATCCTGTGGACACCCCAGTCAGAACCTGTAAAAAAATTCAATGCAAAATATATATGTATCATCGCTGAGGTAGGCATTCCCACACTCAGATCAAAACTAACTAGAAACTAATTCAAATTGTCTTGATACAGGAATGATTTTGAGTACATCACAGTATAGACATGTGTAGACACAGTATGGATGCAGCCGTCTGTTTATAAATAGTCCACTGTATAAATGATAACAAAATTCCTCACAGCTTGGATGGTAGAAACTAGATCCAAGGTCTTGATTTCTGCATCTCAAACTAGTACGATTCTATCCATGTGAATGAATGTGTCGAAGTCGAACATGGTAGAAACCACTTGATTACCATTCAATTATGTAAACTATTAACAAGTGTGAGAGTAACCACTAGTAATGTCAATGGCTCTCAAAGTACTCAGTACAATCTGTTGTAGAAAATTTTGTCACCCCTAGAGACAGCCTAGAGTTGCCATAGACCAGTGCCTAGGATATCTTATCATAGAAAGGAGATCATAATATAACTTGGGTTGTCAATCCAAAAGCTCTCCTGCTATCTCTTGTAAAACAAGGAGATTAATTGAAATGGAACCAAACTCTCTCAGAAGCTAGTACAGAGACAAGAATAATGTAGGAACAGCATGCAAAAACTTCAATATAAAAGCATCAGACAGTTAAGAGACAGCTTACTGCAAATATGGCCAATTCAAATAATATGCCATAGAAATCAAACATCAGAAGGTAGATGCAGTTAAGAGAACATGAAAGAGATACTAGTTAGCATGAAGTTGATACCCATATACACAATAAAGCCACATATGGGCTTATTAATTTAAGAATCCATACATGACAATGGAGTTTTAAAAGCACCCTCCTCAAGTAACTAATATAGCAGAAAATATGGATGAAAAGAACATGGAACAGTATATCATGCCTGGGCCTATTTAAAGCGCTTGACTAATCCAAGTAAGGGCATCGACTAGGATGAATCCTTACTTGAAATTAGTGAGCCACTCGCATTCCAGAACAATGATACAAGAAGATAAATGTAATGAAATGAGATTTTATATTAACACATAAGACAGAATTACATACTGTGGAATACCAAAGACCAGAATCCTCAATACAGTTATAACTCCTCCTCACTGAGACCCTATGGGCTCTGAGCCTTCATACATAAGTGTTACAAGATGTATACAAGAATTTCTCACTGCACAGTTTTCCGATAGAAATCTGGAACCCTTACAATGTCTTTCTTCCTAGTTTTTATAGCAGAAACCGAAAACTCTAGAGAATGAGGTAGCTCATATACATTTAATGATCTAATTTTAAAAAAAATTTGTAGGAAAAACCCGCCTATATTGTTTGACAGCGTTAGACTGTTGCAAGTACTTTTTTGCCGCTCTATGAAGTAAATGCTATAGGAGTAGATTTTTCTGGAGACAGAATATGAGGAATAAAATATGAAACATTATGTACTTTTTCCTTTCATCTTCTGAATCCACATCTGAGATCTTAAATGTTCGAAGGCTAAGTCTCTCGAATATTCCATGATATTTGTTATTGCTCCATTAATTTGGTCATATCACAGCAACTACCTCCAGCTCCCATCTTAAATTTCTCCCTGAGAGACTGTCAATCGAGGCGCTCTTGACCTTTGTAAGAAAAGCAGTGCATCATGGTAATTATCCATCGCGGTGAACCTGAAAAACCACAAACCTGTTAAGGAAAACCAGACAGGGACGGTGAATCGTGGAGGGGTCGACGGAAATGGAGACGAAGGCATGACCAAGCGGGAGGAATGTGCAGGGTGGCGGAGAAAATATAGTGTGATAGCAAAGAAAGAGCTGGCAGAGGTTTTTAACTTAAAACCCTAAAAACAACGTATTAGTGTAATATATGAATGGTGGAGGAAATATACGGTGTGCACATGGGATGATGACATGGAATATAGGCTACGGGGTTTGGTCAATTCTGTGGGGGTCAAATGGATCTAGACCGTTCAATTCCAGAGTAAGATCCACGGCTACAAATGCATTGAGGCAATGGAACGGTGGGCCATGGATGCGATAGACACGGGTTAAAGCACTTGCAACTTTGGAGAATATCCACCGTTAGATGGAGAGCGCAGGATCGGACGGCCAATGATAATTCCGCTACCCGACTTTTGTCCAGAGAATAATGCGCGGGAGGAAACCGGTTGCAGGCCCGTATAGAGGACACGTGGCTCATATTGAATGGAATTGCTGGCTCCATGGAGAATACCACCCGTCGAGCGAAGGTGGTGCGGAATGAAACAGCTATTTTTTGCACAGTGATCGTGGGTGCGGGGACCACCACGGCTAAATTGATTGCGGGCCTTTGATTTTTATTGGATTGAACAGCTATGGCTTTACGCGAAAACATAAGGCGATAAGGTCCTGCTTATCTGGCACAAGGTTTTGCACTTGGGTCATGTGTGAATTAAAACAAAGGGGCTAAAGCTTTAAGGGCCAGGCCCGATAAACTTTTAGTTACGGATTTAGATCTTTACACAAGGCATTTTTTAGGCGGGGAGGTCGACGATAGCCAGCATATGGAAGTTTTTGGCCATGATAACAGGTTTGAAAGATTATGGGGGAGCGTTAGGCCAAAAATTTAGATCAAAAGGCGGACATGCACAACATCGGCTCCATCTGGGGACGACATGTTCATCCTTGGACATGTCGAGAATGTGCAGACCACTGATTATTTCTGTGCATACCTTAATACTCATGAAACCAAAACTGAAGCAAAAAGTATATACAGTATGGTACATTAGGCTTGTTCTGCCTTCATCAAGATTGAAAATAGGGTTTGAGAAATTGACCATTGACAAGGGAATCAAGCAGATCACCCTGTAGGTTTTCCAATATGAACATGTTATTACCTTTTTGCTCCACAATCTTAAATGGACCAAACCAGAGGGGGTCAAATTTAGCATGTTTACCCTTTTCTGCTCTTCGAACATCCCATCTGAGAACCAGGTCGCCATTTTCCAACTTTCTATCTTTTGTATGGTGATGAAAGATATTCTTCATTTTTTCCTGGTATTCAGCTAATATCTGATTCACCTGGTCTCATGTTTCCTCTAATTCCACCAATTTATTTATCCTTCTGACCATATCATCTGGCTCTTCTTGATTTTCCTGCATGAAACGTGCCACTGGCAAAGCCAACTCCACAAGAAACACTGCTGCTCATCCATAAACTAATTCATAAGGAGATTTCCCTGTTGCTCTCTTGCTGGTTATTCTATTCGCCCATAGAGAAAACTTTAATTAGGAATCCCAATTCTTTTGATTCTCATTAATTGTTTTCTTCAAGGCCCTCACCAGAGTTTTGTTGGAGGATTCTGCCAAGCCATTCCCCTGTGGATAATAAGTTGTGGAGTGTTTCAATATAATATTATACTGCCGGTAGAAATTTATGAATCTTGCAGACTTGAAGGCCTGTGCATTATCAGTTACAATTCTAGCAAGACAGCCAAACCTGGATATGATATTTTCTTCCACAAATTTGATTATCAAAGCATCTGTAGCATTTCTTGCAGGTATGGCTTCCACCCATTTTGTAAAATAATCTGTGGCTGTTAGTATCCATTTATGTTAGCCACTTGATGGGGGATGTATCTCCCCTATAAAATCTAATCCCCATTTCTGAAATGGTTCATTTACATGAACTGGAATCAAGGGCAGATCTGCTAGCTTATGTCTTTCTGCAAATCTTTGGCACTTATCACATGCTCTAACCCAAACAAAAACGTCTCCAAATAGTTTTGGCCAGTAGAAACCAGCCTTTAGGATTTTATGAGCTATAGCCCTCCAGCTGTAATGTCCTCCACAGATTCCTTCATGAAATTCTATCATTATATTTCCCACTTCATTTTCTGTAAGGCATAATAGTAGTATGCCTGAAGGATCTCTCCAATATAGCTGCCCATTGGCAATCATGTATCTCTATGGTTTCATTCTTACAGCTCTGTATTTTACCTTATTGCAACTTGAATGACAGCTGAGTGTTAAGAGATATTCAACTATTTCTTTGTACCAAGGACTAGTAAGATATTTTATGTGTATCTTTTGAGTGGCCATCTCTAGTCCATGCTGCTTTTCTCCTTTCTCAGACTCTTCATTTGATATCATGGACCAATTTATGCCTAAAGCCTGATGATTTGATTCAGACAAGATTTTGGCTAGCCGTTGTCCTTTAATCAGCATGATGGGCCTTATGTCCAAATCATATTCTTGTATCTTTGTAATCCATCTTCCCCTTTTACCTTCACTATCTCCTTGAACGAGAATATCTTTGACAACTTATGTAGGAACATATGCAGTGATATGGGACTGCAAAACATATGTTCTGAAGGCTTTGAGGGACTTTACCAGGGCATATGCCTGCTTCTCTAATATGTTATATTTCAATTCTGCATCATGCAATACCTGGCTGAAAAAGGCTATGGGTTGCTCATATCCATCCTCATTTTTCTGCAACAATACTCCAGCTATTGTATGAGGTGAAGCAAATGAAAAGATCATAAATGGCTTTGTATAATTAGGTCTAGCTAGTATATGAGCTTCAACAAATTCCTTTTTTATCCGTGTGAATGCATCTCTGGATTCTTGGGACCATCTTACTTCATTCTTCTTTTTTAACATATCAATTATATGCCTAACTATCTCAGCATAGTTAGGAATAAACCTTCTCAGAAAATTGATTCAGCCTAGAAACACCTGCACTTCTTTTTTATTCCTGGGGAGAGGAATACCATTTATGACTTCAACTCTTTTGGGGTCTATCTTAACACCATATTTAGTCACTATATGCCTTAAAAGCTTACCTTCCTATAATGCAAATAGAGACTTTTGTGGATTAAGAGAAAGGCCATACCTTCTGCATTTTTCAAAAGTTCTTCGCAAATGCTCAATGTGCTCATCATCATTCTTGGAAAATACTGTAATATCATCAAGGTATACTACCAAAAATTTATCTTGTTCACCAACAAAAGCAATATCCATAGCCCTCTGAAAGGTGGCTCCTGCATTGATTAATCCAAAAGGCATCCTGGCATACATGAATGTGCCCCATGGTGTTGTGAAAGCGGTTTTCTTCTGATCCTCTGGGAACACATCTACCTGATTATAACCAGAGAATCCATCCATCATTAACATTCTAGAGGCTCCCACCACTTTCTGCAGGATGTGGTCCATCTTAGGCAGTGGATAATTATCTTTCAAAGATGCTCTATTCAAATTCCTGAAATCTACACACAACCTTATTTCTCCATTCTTTTTACGGACAGGAACCAAATTTTCTACCCATTCAGAGTATCTCAACGGCACGATTATTTTAGCCTTCAGCAGCTTTTGGATTTCTTTTTCAATGGAGGGAAGCAGCAGAGGGTTTATCTGTCTGAGCTTCTACCTGTATGGTTTTGCATCTTCCCTCAGGGGAATTTTATGTTGCATTATATTAATATCAAAATTTTTTAGGTCCTGATAGGACCATGCAAATACATCTTTATAAGATTAAAACAACTTCAGATATTTCTCTTTATATTCTTCTGGGACCTTCTTGGATAATTTCACAATTTTGGGATCAGCATAAGTACCCAGATTTAAATCTTCTACCTGATCTTCTTCTGTTACTTTGTTGTGCTGCAAGGGAATATCATCTTTGTTAAATAATCTTTCTAGAGGCACCAGATCTCTAGGTATATCATTTCCCTTTAACTGTAGCAATTTACTTCCTGCCATTTCATCTTCCCATTTGTTTTCTGCAATACTTTCAGTCTCCCCTTCTTCACAGTCATCAATCTCCATATTAGATAATTCTCCCACTGTTTCCAGGAATCTCTTCATTTGTTCCTCATCTTCAAAAACTTGCCAATGCTTAATATTGTATGGAATTGATGGTCTATATCGTACCTCAATTTCATATCTCAAAAGTGGGTTCTGAGGAGGATGAAATGTACTGGCAGCTATAGCAAGAGAATCTGCTATTATGTTCTGCTCCCGGGGCACGAACTGTATATTAAATGCTAAGAAGAAATTCTCCACCATGTCCCATACTTCATTCCTGTAGGCTCTCAGCCGAGGGTGTTTAGTTTGGCATTGATTTCTGACCTGTCTGACAACCAATTCAGAATCCCCCAGAACTTTTAAATTCTTTATATCCATATTTTTGGCTGCTTGCAGTCCCAATAGCAGTGCTTCATATTCAGCCACATTATTAGTAGCCTCATACTCCAATTTAAAAGATAGGGGAATCCATTTTCCTGCAGGGGAGATTAGAAACACTCCAGCTCCATTACCTTCCCTTGAATTTGCTCCATCAAAATGTAATGTCCAGATTTCTGCTTCATGATGATCTGAGGGTTGCTCAATGCTGACCTGGCAGAAGGAGGGTTCTTGAGCATATCCTTGGTTTTCTTCTAACATAAAGGATGAAAAATCTCCTTCTTTGCTATAGACTGGTGAATTTTCAGAGTTGTCAGCCTTTGTAACTATCTTGACAAATTTAGTCTCCCTATATAATCTTCTCTCCTGACCACCAAAGACTGGGATAGTATCATATGTTAAATCCAACTTGATTGACCCACCAATTTTTGTACCCCAGGATCTTGACAGCAACATGCCAAAGCAGGCTGGGATATCAGTAACCACAATGTCCATTACTACACTTTTTGCTGGAACTTGGGCCAGGTTGACCACTAAATCTTTAATCATCCCCAAGCATTTAACTCTTTTGGAATCAAATGAATATAGGTCTTTATATGGACGTGTGATTTGTAACCCTAGTTGCTCCATGACTGTCAAAGGCATAAGATTATGGGAAGCCCCAGAATCTAACATACAATTGTGTAACAGCAGGTCATGAATAACTAAAGTCGTGTAAAAAGGAGGAGTAGAAGGGTCTATCTCCTCGACATGTGGGCCAAAGACTACCATAGGTCTTTCTTCTTGAAGGTTAAGACTATCTGGATTTATTGGTGCTTCAGGAGGAAGCATAAAAGAGGTAACTTGAGATTGATATGCAGGTTCTCTCAATAGTTCAATTAGGGGGACTGGAATCTTGATTTTCTCAAGCTCTTTTTGTAAATTAAAAGTAGAGGAAGGTCTTCCTATCACAACTTCTTTTGACTCTTTATTTTCAGTTGAGTATTTAACTTCTTTTGACACTGACTCAGCATTAGGAGGATGAACTATTTTTCAGGAAGAAGGGGTTTGATCATTGGGTTGCAAGGGATAATTAAGAGGACTCTTATCTTTTTCTGCATCTTTTTGTACTGTTGGTTCTTTCTGAGCAGGAGCATCCTTCCGAAGTGGAGCTTCTTCTTGCTCTTGAGTCCGGGTCCTCTTCCTTGAAGATCTGAGATCATATTTTACATTGAATTGCGCTTGCATGAAATCAGCAAATTGTTTACAATAATGATCAATCTCTGCTTCTTCTTCTTCTTTCAAAGGGCACTCTATGTCATCATTGTTTGAGAAAGCAAGATTATAATCTTCTAATTCATAAGCAGCATCTTCAATGGAGTCATCTACTAGACCTTCTAGGTACAATGGGCGTGGTACCTAATCTTGTTGTTCTTTTGCTTCCCTTGGAAATATTTGCAAGGGTGGTCTCTTATACTGGGGATTGTATCCTCTGTTTGGAGCATTATAGAAGTTTTTGGGGGCTGAATTCTTGGCCTCCAATTCAAATTTAACCATCTTCTTAATCATCTTTCTTATTTCATCTATCTTATCTGAATCCCTTTCTTGGTTTGAGGTGGAAACCTCTTCTTTGCCTCTCCTTCTAGTATCCTGTTCAACTTTTCCCTTTAATTTCCCAGTGGAGGAAAAATTTGCTTCCAACTCAAGAGCATCAATATGAGCATCATCTAGAGTGGAAGGTTTTCTTTCCCTCAGGGAGAAGCCAAAATCAAAATCAAAGGTTGCTATGAAGACTATCTTAGCAGCAGCTTGGTGAGGCTTCATCTCTGGAGGCAAACTCAGATACAACTTATTAAATATTTTGATAAACTTTAACACTCCTTCATTATGTTTCTTCTTCAAAGTATTAAATTCAATGAGACACTGACCATAATCTTTCTTTACTCCCCACTTTCTAATAAAAACTTCTTCCATTCTCTCCCAGGTGGTTATAGAGTGGTCTGCTAATGTCTTGAACCATTTCCTAGCTTCACCGTCAAGAGATTGAACAAACAATCTTAAGACCACATCCAAATGTTCTACATTTAAGTTCTCTGCAAAAGAGCAGAAAGTCTCAAGATGTTTCTGAGCATCAATATCATTTTCTCCATTGAATCTAGGCAGAATCTTCAAATAATCTTGTGGCATATCATTTAGCACTTGGGGTAAGGCTAGTGGAGTGTATTTGTTCAATAGGAAAGTTGGAACATTAGCCATTGGAGGAGGTGAGGGCTGTACAACAATCTGATGTACAAATGGAGGCATAGGAGGGAGTGGAGTATGTATAACAATAGGGATGTACTGTACAGAAGTCTGGGGTGTAGATGGAAACAGTTCACGATTAACAGGGGCTACTTCTATAACTTCTTTAATTTCCTCAGCCTCAGGGGTAGGATAAAAGTTCTCTTTATTTCCGGTACTTCCCCTAGGTGGACTTTTTGAGTGATATTCAGGATTTTCTTCGGTGATGTCAGGATTTTCTGTTTTGATTTCTTGAGAAGAAGAGGATGGACAATCTTCTACAGAATATTAAAGGATTTCAACACGAGTTGATTTCTTCTCTTTCCAAACTCTTTTATGAATGATCTTCTCTGGGTTAGACACGTAAGGCGTCTTTGACTGAGATGTATCTGACCTCAAATGTGGCTTACGAGGAGCCAGGACTACCAATAGATTTATCAAATAAACAACAGTGGGGTCGCCAAGGTGAGAGATATGCAACTCTTCAACTCTCTGTGCTCACCTGATTAGAGAGTGAATAAGATTTGTCGAGGCCCAGGGAAACTGATATTCTCAAATTCAATCCCCGAAAACGGTGCCAGAAGGATGTTGTAGACAATTTTGTCGCCCCTAGATACAACCTAGAGTTGCCATAGAACAGTGCCTAGGACATCGTATCATAGCAAGGAGCTCATAATATAACTTGGGTTGTCAATCCAAAAGCTCTCCTGCTATCTCTTATAAAATAAGGAGATTAATTGAAATGGAACCAAACTCTCTCAGAAGCTGGTACAGAGATAAGAATAATGTGGGAACAGCATGCAAAAACTTCAATATAAAAGCATCAGATAGTTAAGAGACAGCTTACTGCAAAGAGGGCCAAGTCAAATAATATGCCATAGAAATCAAACATCAGAAGGTAGATGCAGTGAAGAAAACATGAAGGAGATACTAGTTAGCATGAAGTTGATACCCAGATACACAACAGAGCCACATATGGGCTTATTAATTTAAGAATCCATACATGACAGTGGCGTTTTAAAATCACCCTCCTCAAGTAACTAATATAGCAGAAAATATGGATGAAAAGAACATGGAACAATATATCATGCCTGGGCCTATTTAAAGCGCTTGACTAATCCAAGTAAGGGCATCGACTAGGATGAATCCTTACTTGAAATTAGTGAGCCACTTGCATTCCAGAACAATGATACAAGAACATAAATGTAATGAAATGAGATTTTATATTAACACATAAGAGAGAATTACTTACTGTGGAATACAAAAGACCAGAATCCTCAATATAGTTATAAATCCTCCTCACTGAGACCCTATGGGCTCTGAGCCTTCATACAAAAGTGTTACAAGATGTATACAAGAATTTTTCACTGCACAATTTTCTGATAGAAATCTGGAACCCTTACAATGTCTTTCTTCCTAGTTTTTATAGAAGAAACCGAAAACTCTAGAGAATGAGGTAGCTCATATACATTTAATGATCTAATTTTAAAACAAATTTGTAGGAAAAACCCGCCTATACTGTTTGACAGCGTTAGACTGTTGCAAGTACTCTGTTGCTGCTCTATGGAGTAAATGCTATAGGAGTAGATTTTTCTCGAGACAGAATATGAGGAATAAAATATGAAACATTCTGTACTTTTGCCTTTCATCTTCTGAATCCACATCTGAGATCTTAAATGTTAGAAGGCTAAGTCTCTCGAATATTCTGTGATATTTTTTATTGCTCCATTAATTTGGTCATATCACAGCAACTACCTCCAGCTCCCATCTTAAATTGCTCCCTCAGAGACTATCAATTGAGGCGCTCTTGACCTCTGTAAGAAAAGCAGTGCATCATGGTAATTATCCATCACGGTGAACCTGCAAAACCACAAACCTGTTAAGGAAAACCAGACAGGGACGGTGAATCGTGGAGGGGTCAATGGAAATGGAGACGAAGGCATGACCAAGCGGGAGGAATGTGCAGGGTGGCGGAGAAAATATAGTGGGATAGCAAAGAAAGAGCTGGCAGAGGTTTTTAACTTAAAACCCTAAAAACAACGTATTAGTGTAATATATGCATGGTGGATGAAATATACGGTGTGCACGTGGGATGATGACATGGAATATAGGATACGGGGTTTGGTCAATTCTGTGGGGGTCAAATGGATCTAGACTGTTCAATTCCAGAGTAAGATCCACGGCTACAAATGCATTGAGGTAATGGAACAGTGGGCCATGGATGCGATAGACACAGGTTAAAGCACTTGCAGCTTTGGAGAATATCCACCGTTAGATGGAGAGCGCGGGATCGGATGGCCAATGATAATTCTACTACCCGACTCTCGTCCGGAGAATAATGCGCGGGAGGAAAGCGGTTTCAGGCCCGTATAGAGGACACACGGCTCATATTGAATGGAATCGCTGGCTCCATGGAGAATACCGCCCGTCAAGCGAAGGTGGTGCAGAATGAAACAACTGGTTTTTGCACAGTGATCATGGGTGCAGGGACCACCACGGCTAAATTGATTGTGGGCCTTTGATTTTTATTGGATCTGACGGCTATGGCTTTACCCGAAAACATAAGGCGATAAGCTCCTACCTATCTGATGCAAGGTTTTGTGCCCGGGTCATGTGTGAATTAAAACAAAGGGGCTAAAGCTTCAGGGGCCAGGCCTGATAAAATTTTAGTTACGGATTTAGATCTTTACGCAAGGCATTTTTTAGGTAGGGAGGTCGACGATAGGTAGCATATGGAAGTTTTTGGCCATGATAACAGGTTTGAAAGATTATTGGGGAGCGTTAGGCCAAAAATTTAGATCAAAAGGCGGACATGCACAACACAATCCATGAAATGTGAATGAATGAGCTGAAGTCGAACATGTCACGGAATCATTCAATCGAAGGTAAATGATGCAACTTGTCATCGAAGGTGAGAAACATGCCATTGAGGCATGCAGATTTCAAGGTACTGATGATTACTAGATCAACTTCCTAGATAATGAGTTGTCGTCGATAGAAAGTGATCCGTTGTAGGCAAGCCCACAACACGAAATCATAGATAAAGTTTTGAAAATATATCGGCAATGACTGACTCAGGGATGGTCAAAATGGATGACAGATATTTTGCAAGTGAATGGTTTATTTGAACTATCCTCTTGAACACATAACGACACTGCAGATGGCTTGGAGACAATTGACCCAAAGCTAATACCCAGAAACTAGATGAAGAATTTCAATGAGGTTTGATTAGCTGTTAGGAAAAGGATTTCCCAACCCAGGTGAATGAAAGTGTCATGTTCAAGAGCAGTTAACTGGATTTTCGAAAAATCAAAATACAAAAAACAAGTCCATTTTTATCTCTTTTCCCCCACCATTTCTGGCAAGTACCTCTTTATTTTTGACAAGCTTGAGGAGGATAACATTTTCTTGTATATAAGCTCATCCTTCAGATGAGTCCAACTTAGTTTAAGATTCAAACCCTAAGAAGGAGTGGCCCGTTCCTGTTTAAAATTGAACAGGTCCTTTACTGTTAAATTTTAATGAGTCCAGTATAGGAGAAACTCAGTTTTTTTCAATTTTAGGGAGTCAGAAGAAAAAACTTAAGAAAACTCCATGGGTGTACTTTTTCATAAATTTAGTCTCTCGAGCCCGAAAAAGGATAAAATAATGTGGGAGAGAACTCTATTGACCATAATTAGTCAACATATACCTTTTTCGTAAATAGTCTGTTTCAGTCCGTAAAAGGGGTAAACTTATATTGAAGGCATGATTATTCATTTATTTTAACAAGTTTGAATAATCAAGTGCTCAGCAATCTTTTCATGTTTAGAGAGTTTGAAAAGGGCTTAAAAGAGAACTCCAATGTTTCGCTTTTTCATAAAAAAATTTAAAGAGTCCAAAAAAGTGATAAAAGTATGCTCTTTGTTGAAAAATGATCAATTCTCCTGAAAAATCCAATTTCTGCACAAAAAGTTGAAACGTTACACATACTTGTTTAAGATAAGTAAAAATGTTTTCAAAATACCCTTTTTAAAGTGAAAAATAAACAAATTAAAAATTCATCTATTCGAAAAAACTTATAAAAAGGACTTTTTTGATTTCATTTTTACCGTTCAAGTTCAGAGTGAAAAGTAGAAGCTTTTGGGTAAAAAAGTTCCTGTGAAGATTCTGGAAAATCTGTCCAACGAAATCGAGAACCGTCAGTCCCAGTGTTGAGGCGGTAAATCCCCTCTGCGGACAGAGGCGATCCCTACTAGCCCAGCAGGGGTCTAGCAACAAACAAACAATGCTATGACGCAAGCTCCTAGTTACGAATGAAAGACTTGGGATAAGAGCCTACCTGGATTCCAACACTAGATCTGAGGAAGAGATGTCCCCGTCCTTCAGCCCTGGCAGTCACAATCCTTCCACGATCCCCGCGGATGAACACCTGCACACAGAAGAAACGAACTGATACAAGCATAGGAACCAGCATACGTAACTAAACATCGGTCAGAAAAGATATTACTCGCATTAACATGATGGAAAAAGGAGTGGAACCATAATCATAGTCATCTATTAAAATGATAAACGAATAGAAGTTACAACCAAGTTCTGCCGTCGCAGCTTCCTTCGAACGGGTCTCCGGTCGTCCACGTCTCGCAAAGCTCGCCAAGGAAAGGGAAACCTCTCCAGAGTCTCGTAACAATGGTCTCCTCGTTTGAATGGGCCTTAAGGGAAAGAAGGGATTCTTTACAGCACAAAGGCACTTGGGAATAGGGAGATGCAAAGCTTCAGCACTTCAAGACTAGCTTGCCATGGATCTGAGCAAGCTTTTATAGATGGGGAAGGAGGGAGTTGGGATCCCTATTATTATGGGGTTGGCCCTATCAACAAGGAAGGTTCCATAGAAGGTGGCAAAACCACTTCCCTTCCATAGAACTCCCGCAGCCAAACCTCCCAACTCAAGATAGGCAATGGTTGTGAGCTTGTTTGAACTCAACTTCCGCCATCCATATTTAAAAAACAGTCCCTAAAATGGGTGGCGCGATTGCTGCTCTATGACAGAGCGCCAAGTGGCGCGACCTCTTTACATGATTTCCCTGATTGGCGCGAGCACTGAACTGTCTACCCGCGCCAATGCAAAAAGAGTTGTTTTTCATGGATTTTGCAAGGAGATGTCTCAAGGGGAAATGAAGCTCATACTTAGAGGGATGCATTGATGATGTTTTCAAGGCATGACAGTGTTCACAGGTCACATAATGGGTCCTCCATTGTGCGGGACGGGGAATGGTAAGGACGGTGACAAATTACTGTGTAACAGATGCCCCCTAAAGCATGAGGCCCAAGAGAGAGAGGGGTGAAATGCTTTACGAGAACATGTCCAACTGAAGGCCCGCCGTCGGAAAACCTGCACAGACAGATACAACTGATATCTCAAGTACATGATGTATATCTATGGTATGGACGCAGCCATCCGAACAGAGTATGCTATAATCCGGATCCAGGGTATGGGCGCAGCCATCCAACTAAGATCAAACAAATAGACTCGGGTATGGTCGCAGCCATCCAATCATTGAGTCATGTACATAATGACAATAATCCACAATCGCAGCCTGGATTACAACAGACACAATCCAGGGTCTTGCGCTCCATCTCGACCCAAATAAGTACAAGTTCTAGCACGCGAATATGTGAGCCGATGTCGAACATGCAAGAACATCGCCTGATTACCAGCCAATGATGAAAGCCGTTAACAGACGCGAGAGGAACCACCAATAATGACAATGGTCCTCAAGGTACTACAGGTACAATCCACGGCGTGTGAATAAATGAGTTGACGTCGAACACCCGCAGAATCATTCGATCGGAAGTCAATGATGTAAACTTCACGTCGAATGCGACGAACCTGCCATTGAGGCATGCAGGCTCCAAGGTACCATCAGGAGTCTCTAGACCAACTTCCGGGATAATGAGTTGAAGTCGACAGGAAGTGACCTTGATCGAAGGTGGGCCATAATGATTCCCACATCATCGACACGAGACAGAGGAACATAATGTTTTGTTGTGAATTAGGACCATATGAGAAATAGAGGAAGGTTGATATTTGCAGAGGCCAACTTCTCTTGAACATATGAACGGCACGATAATGGACTTGGCAGTATTTGACATCAACGGATCAAAGGTCATGGCGACGAGGCAGTGAACAGATGAGAGGTCAAAAGAGATTACCCAAACCCATGGAAGCAAAGTGAAGCAACGAGATGAGATGTCCCCAACCCGACACGAATGCAGACAAGTGCCATGTTCAAGAGCGACATACCGCCGACGATAACGACGATGGTTCCATTTTTCCCCCACCATTTCTGGCGAGTACCCCAATTATTTTTGATAACAAGCTTGAAGGGGATAGCATATGCTTGTGATATAAGTCCGCCCTTTGGGCGAATCCATCCTAGTGCATTTAACGAGTCCTAGGAAGGAGAAACTCGGAGAACGTCATTTCGACGGAATCCAATGTCATCAGGGTTTAACGAGTCCGACAAAGGAAGAACTCGGCGTCTTTTCATGTTTAGAGAGTTTGAAAAGACAGCGGAAAAGAAAACTCCACAGGTCCCTTTTCGTAAATAGTTCCCCAGATCCGAAAAGGTAGAAAACAATATCCGGAAAAACCTCCTAGTCGCGATAGGCTAGGGTATTCCTTTTTCGTAATCAATCCATCCCAGCCCAAAAAAGGGTTAAACTTATACTGGGTGGATGTCGATTCGTGTCCATTTTAACGAGATCGAAACGACAAGGGCCTCGGCGATCTTTTCATATTTAGAGAGTCAGAAAAGAGCTGAAAGATGACTCCAGAGTGACTTTTTCGTGTATTTACCGAGTCCGAAAAGTATAAAATACAACTCGTTTCCACCTTTTAAGTCGCAAAAACCTGCCGCTGCACATACCCAACAAGCGTAAAATCCATTTTCGACATAATACATGCAAATATTTGACAAAAAATAACTTTTAAAGCTCATTTAACGTCGAAAAGTTATAAATATGTCTAATGGTAAAAAATAAAATTACTTTTTACTATTTACCTTGTGGAGAGCGACAGTGGTCCATTTGGAGCAGAATCTTCTGACGGTGATTGCGACCAATCCAGGCAACCATTCAGCGTCTCGTCTGTGACAGGTAAGAGGCGCTCCTTTTCTCTTTCTTTTCATGCATTTTTTAATGATTTCCCCTTAGAAATCAGCTCTGTAAGGGCACCTTTGAAATTTTAGGGCCGGGCCAAGTGGCGCGAGTATCGGGCACGGACCCGCGCCACTGAGCTCTTTTTACCAAAGGGCCCGCGCCACATGGCGCGACTGTCAGCAAAACAGTCGCGCCAGCGGCGGAACCCAAATTTCCGCCTAAAATTCCGCTATTTATGCCAAATTTCTTGAATTTTGAAGCTCACAAAAGATCTAATCAGGGGTTTTGGACCATGTGAATGCAGATAAACAGTCAGAATGGCAATCGAATGGAAGGAACGAGAACACGGAGATGAGGACGAAGAGGCCATGCAAAGCCAAGCATGTATGAATGCTCGGAGAGACTGTGGCTTAAAAAAGTTCTTCCTCACGCCATGCTTACGAGCTCAGCCTGAGCTCCTCCAATATCTGATCAACCTCTGGGATGAAAATGACCAAGTATTCAGAATATGAGACCAGGTGTTGGAATTGGAGGTCGCTGACATTTATTTCGTTACCGGATTATCCCGTAGGGGTCCAATCCCTGTACTGACTGGGAGCAGACCATCAGGGGAGAAGATGGAAGAAGTAATGGCGCGGGTGTGCCGTGGGGCACAAACAGGAACAGGGAGTAAGAAGGTATACATCTCAACCATCCCTGATCTAGCACTGAGAGTTGTACTCCACACCATTACACGGGCTGCCGGATCGCAGGCACCGCACGAGGCTACAAAGACTCAACTCTTACTGGCCTCATAATGCATGGGTCCCCGACTGTATGATTGGGCAACAGCCGTCACGATCAACATGAAAAGGCAGCTCACAAAGTGCAAACGGGGCAAACTGAAGCAGTTTGGGTATGGTTCCATCTTGGTATCGTTCATTCTGGAATGCATACCAACCTTCCAGGGCCAAGAGGCCCATGTGGCGAGTCCGATACCACGAGAGCCGAGAATGGCTCGCTGGGCAGCACTGATGCCCAGATCTGGAGGTGGCCAACAGATGTCCTGGAGGCCAGAGTTCTTTAGGTGGCTACGGCGCCAACTGATCGTTGTGGAAGATTGGCCCTATGCGGGGACCGACTTTACAGGGGACCCAGATCTCCCGCTACCAGAAGGAGACGACTGGGACGAAGAGCTGGGTAAGACCTCATATTTTTGATTTTATGTTTATATGTTTTTTTTGTTAATACACACTTGTCTAAACACAATTATATATGCATGCAGATGTAGGACCTCAGAGACCAGCCGGGATGTCTCCTATCTCCCGGAGGACACAACTCGCCCCTGAGATCCAGGGGGAAGGCACCGGAGGAGAGGCACTGGTTCAGAACCTCGAGGGGATCGTCCATGGGATCCCAGACTATGCCCGACTGTCAGACGTACCGATGGAGTACCAGCGCCATACGGTGGGAGTTCCAAACCGGCTCCACCGAATCCTGAGGCGGCTAGTGCGTGTAGTGACGTGCTATCATGAGCACCATGCTGATTAGTCTCTAGGATTTAGCCACACCTATTTTTTGAGAAACACAGTGTTTCCGGATGTATTAAGACAATTATGTATATTTTTTGAGTTTTATGTGACGCACACTGTGCAAACATTTCGACACACATATATATATATACATATGACTATTTTGGATGGATCTTTCTTTACATGTGATGATGTTTTTATATGTCATGCGAATGTCTAATACAAATGTAATCTAATGTATCAGTTACATAACAAACGACCCAATGCGAAATGTATTCACACAATGCATCCAATCACACATTTTATTTTTACGCAAGCTTAAAAGCACACATGAACACACACATATGCAAACTATGCTTGAAGCGATTTTTATTTTTACGCAAGCTTAAAACACAAACTATGCTTGATAATAAGAAAGACGGGCATGCCCCCCAGCATGTTGTCTCAAATCGAGGCACATGCCCCCCAAGCTTCACTCGATTGAAAATGGAGTGAAGATTGAACACACACGAGATTTGAGCTGGAACTGACAAAACTCGAATTGAATATGCTTGTGTTTCATTATTTTAACGAGGTTGACACACTTAAAAAAACTATCCTCGAACAGCTTGTTTCATTGTTTTTAGGAGCTTGACACAAGTGGAGGAACTATGCTCCAGCGATCTTGTTTCATTTTTTAAGGAGCTTGACACAAGACAACGAACTGTGCTCCGCCAACCTGGTTTCATTTTTTAAAGAGCTTGACACAGGGGAACTGTGCTCTAACTCAGAGGGATGCATTGATGATGTTTTCAAGGCATGACAGTGTTCACAGGTCACATAATGGGTCCTCCATTGTGCGGGACGGGGAATGGTAGGGATGGTGACAAATTACTGTGTAACACCCAGGTAATCCACGACCTCTTAATTTTTCATTTCATCTGTTTAAAATTCATTTTTTTAGGCTTTAGATTTTATTTTTAAGGGAAAAATATAGTTTAAGAAATCACCCTCGGAGGTCCACAGGTGCCACACATGGGCCCTGCGGACCCTAACTTTTTCCTATGTAGAAAAAAGTCGTGGGTCCACACTTTTCCCATAGATCGTGTGTGTTCCTACACATTGTGTACGAAGACAAAGTGCGGTCCCCGCGTTTTTAAATTTAAAAATCAAATTTCTCATTTACTGCCCAAAAATTTTCAAATTAGATTGTTCTAACATATCTTTTTATCCATTTTACAATTAACAAGATGCTGATGTGGAGAGAACGTGAGCATGAGGACGCGGATGACGCTGCAATGCTCCATTTTCCCAAAATGTAGGCATTAAGAGCACGTGGTTTGTATAAATTCTCGGCCATCCAGGGCATGAGGGCATAGGTAGACCTCCTAACATGGATGCTAAATAGATGGAATGTACAGGACCAGTGTTTCATTATTGGCAACCAACGACTCGAAATTGAGCTGGAGGATATTTATTTTCTGACTGGTTTTTCCAAGAGGGGCAAACAACTTTCCTTGTTTGGGACTAGGCCAGGTGGCCAAACTGTCACTAGTCTTCGACAAGAATTTTGTAATGATCAAGCAGACCCTAGGGACAAACGGATTGATATAAAAACTATCATCCATCCCGAGCTGAAATTTATTGCATTTAATGTTACCAGACTGTGTGGGAGTGCAACACTACATGTGGCTACTGGTTCCTAGATGCGCATTGCTGTGGACTATTTTCGAGGCACCATTTTCAACTGGTGTGAAGCTATGTTGGCCAATGTAAAAGGCCAACTAACTAGAGCGAAGAATGGAAAACTAAATAACTTTGGATATGGATCCATCGTAGTCACCTTTGCTCTAGAGAGGATCCCCATGTTAGCTTCGCAGAGTATTCTTGTTGATGTCAGTCGACCTCGATAACCTAGGATGGTTCGTTGGGTTGCATTGATGGCCCGTCATGGTATTGAGGGCGCTGAGATTGTTCAATTTCCTCGTTCATATTTTCGTTGGCTCAACCACCAACTTTTTGTCATAGAGGATTTTCCATACGCCGAGATAGATTTCCGCGACGACCAAGAGATGACTCTCCCAGCAGGGGAACAGTGGGATGAATCAAGTAAAATCATTTTCAACAAATTCTAAGTTCTATTTTTTTTTGTATTTTGATCGTCTTGAAAATTAATAACCAAAATTTTTTTGAATGCAGATGTGGGCCCATAGCGACCAGCCCATCTCCAGCCTTATGAAAGAAGACAACCAGTTACAGTCGCACCAGCCCCAGTAGGCCAATCAACAGAAATCTTGTCTGATTTAGAGCATCACCTAGAGCGTCTGACTCTAGATATTCCAGAGACGGACATAGATGAGATTCTACTCAGATTGCAGAGATATGTGATTGGTATTCTAGGACCTTTTAGGAGGTTCCTATGTAGGGTGGGCCCGGGCAGTGGTCTCTTATCGTGATCACCATTAGTGATGGGATGATTGTGTCGTAGACTCATATTTTTTACTTTTTGTGTTATCATTTGCCAATCATAAGGTGTTTCCAACCTATGATCGAGGACGATGTATATTTTTTGAAAACATTTCTATACTATGATATATCACTATTTACTGACTATCTGTGTACATGTTATGAATGTTGTTTAATTTACTGTTTTGATCATTGCAAATGTCGATTTATCATACTAGAAGCAACTGCGTCTGCTAATGTATTTAAATGTCCTGGAATATGTTAATATTCAATGTAATCAAATTCACGTTCCAAGAGACGAACTCTTGAAAATAACCATAATAAAACTGGATTTCTAATGGCATAAACCCTGTTAAGCTGTAATACAACAAGTTCAAAATCTAGCCTAACATTCAAACTCCAAATTCCAAACAATATGGATTCAGATAGTAACGCAATCGCTCCACTATACTCGGCAATGTTATTTGTTTTTTGACCAAGGCTTACCCCATGCATGGATACTAACTCGTCAGAGGGTGAATAGATAACCCAAGATGCAGAAGAAATGTTTCGTGTACTACAACAAGCACCATCAGCAAAACCAATGTAGGTTTAAAGAGATGTCAACATCTGCAATATCAAGAGTAAAACTCAGATAAGAAAGAATAGTGATAAAAAACACACTTCTAAACTAGGCACGCTTTTCTAATCTAAGACACACTAGCAGTAAAGAAATCTAATCTAATAAAAAATCTCCACACCAAGTTTAAGCATAATATCACTTCAGATAAAGCCCATTTCCGGGTTTATCTAAAGGGACACCATCAAAATATATCAGCTCATAGGCCCCTTTTGCTAGCTTTCGCTTAAAAATGAAAGGGCCATGCCACATGGGCACGAATTTCTCAACTCCTAGCTTATCGTTGGCTTGATCATAAACTAAGACTAGGTCTCCTTCTAAATAATTCCAAGGGGTAACACTTCTATCATATTGAGCTTTTATTCGTTTAACATGAGACTCGTTTGATATTGCAGCATTTTTTCGATTCTCATCTAGCTGAGCCAAGTATAAAAAATGTTTCTCCTCTTCAGACGTAGCTGGGAGTAATTCTATTGCTAATTTCAGTGACGGAATTTCGCATTCAATCAGAAACACAACTTCCAAACCATAAACGAGTTGAAAGGGAGTGAAACTGGTTGATGTTTTTACTGAGGTTCGATATGCCCAAAGTGCTGAAAATAACATGGAATGCCAATTCATTTTGTGAATACCAATAATTCCTCTAATCATGGTGACTAAAACTTTATTTATGGCTTCAACCAGACCATTGGCTTGCGGATAATACGGAGTGGAACTATCGTGGTGTAGGCCAATATTATCTATCAGTTAAGTCATCATGACATTCTGCAAATGACTTCCATGATATGTAATAGTGGCTTAAGGAAAACCAAACCTAGCAATTATGTGATTAAATATGAAATTTGCAGCAGTCTTGCCGTCAGCCGAAAATGTAGGCATCGCCTCGGCCCACTTAGTAAAATAATCTACTGCTAAGATAATATATGCATGCCCCTCGGCCGAGTGAGGGTTACATGTAATAAATTCAATACCCCATTTCGTGAAAGGACAAACAACAATTATAGGGTTAAGAGGAGCAGGTGGTGCACGCATCTTACGATAAAAAAGTTGACAATTGTAGCATTTCCACACTGCATAAATACAATATTTGAATAACGACGTCCAGAAATAACCAACACGCAATATCTTTTGGGCTGTGGCAAACCTAGACATATGGCCACCACATGCTCCAGAATGGCAATCATTTAAAACCTTTTCAGCTTCTTCATGAATAAGACAGCGTCGGAAAACAGAATCCGCTCCACGATGATAGAGTGTATCACCAATAATATTGTACTGTTGGGATTGGAAACGTATTTTCCATTGCTGAGATCGTGAAATTTTAGGCTAAAAAGATTGGGTTTGGAGATAAACAATAATATCTCCATACCATGGATCAAGAGTACTAATAAGAAACAAAGATTCGTCCACAATGGGCTCTTCTACCACATTTTCAGTATCAGTAGAGGGTAAATCACACATTAGTTCCGCAAATACCAAAGATTTCTTTGCCTTGTATTTTTCAAATTCCAAGTCAAATTCCTGCAGGATGACTATCCATTTGGAATACTTTCCCCCTAGCAATTGTTTGGTTAAAATGTACATCATAGGGTTACAGTCAGAAATTACTGTGGTTTTTCGTAACAAGATGTAGTGTCTAAATCTTTGGACAGCTTGAATAGCTGCCAAGGCCAATTTCTCCACATGTGTATTTGATCTCAGTCAGATGCAGATTCTGACTAAGATAGTAGATCACATGTTCAGTGTTAGATTCATCCTCCTGAACTAAAACCATCCCAATGGTGGAATGAGAAGCAGTGAGGTACAAAACGTAATCCTGGTTGTAGTTGGGAGGATGCAATAACGGTGCACGGGTCAACACGTGTTTAAGTGCATCAAAAGATTGATCAGTGATCTCATCCCAAAATAATGGAATGTTCTATTTCAGCAACCGAGTAAAACCCTTTTTAAGCTTGGCATAGTTAGGAATGAACCGACGTAAAAAGTTTTCTTTCCCCTACAAACTTTGGAGTTGGCGTAAAGTTGAAGGAGGAGGTAATTTAACAATAGCTTCGACATTCGACGGATCGACCCAAATGCCTGCTTTCAAAACAAAAAATCCTAGTAAACGACACGATTCTACACAAAAAACACATTTGTGTGGATTCAGCCTAATTCGATAATGCCGACATCTCATAAAAATAGCTCGTAAGTGAGTGAGATGGTCGGCCCTATGTGATGAATGAGCAGGTAAATCATCGAGATACGGATTCACAATGTACTTAATGTCATGAAATGCGTAAGACATAGCCCTTTGAAAAGTTTCTCCAGTGTTCTTCAATCCAAAAGGTAGCTTGCAATTAGCAAACATCCCCCACGGACAAATAAAAGTTGTTTTTGGCTGATCAACAGGGAGTATGTTTATTTGATTGTAACCGGAACAACTATCCATAAAGGAAAACATTTCACTACTGGCACAATCATCGATTATTTGATCGATATAGGGGGTTGGATAATTGTCTTTAAGACAAGCTCGAATAATATCCCTATAATAGATAGATACTCGTATCGTTCCTTGCTTTTTAGTCACAGGAACAATATTCGATACCTAATCCGTTAAAGGAATTGGATAAATGAAACATGCGCAAAGTAATTTTTCAACTTCTACTTTGATAGCAGTAGCTTTTCTAGGATGTATTTGACGTAGATGTTGACGAACAGGTTTGGCATCTGCGTAAGTCTTGATTTCACGTACGACAATTGATGGATCAATTCCTGGCATTTCTTCATAGGACCAGGCAAACACATCATGGAATTCTTGAAATAGGGCTCTATAAGTTTGAATTTAATTTTCAGTACAGCAAGCACCTATATGAATGTTTTCAATTATTCCTGGTTTTACTGAAATGTCAATTGGAATTGTTCGAGAGATGTTTTCCAAATTTAACTCAGAATCAGGATTTCGCAATGGATTTTGGGGTTCTTTGACATATTCAGCAGTAAAAATTGAAGCGAAATCATCTTCAAAATGATCTAGATCAAGTAAAAACGAAGATCGATGATGTAGATCTTCCCATGGTAAATCATCAACAGACAAAAATTCACAAATCTGCTCATCAGTATGAACAAGATTAGGAAATGTCGTTGTGGCTGAACTAGATATAGAAAGTGATTCCTCATGGATCCCATTCATTGGATAAATTTTGGTTGAAGAGGGGTCGAAAAGTGACTGTACAACCTGGTACGCAATTTCAAATAGACTCAAAGGCATCATGCCATCAATTGAATCTAACTAGGAGTCGAAAAGTACAATCCAAGGATCATCAAACATGACAGTGTCTGACGAAATCATGTGAATAGTTGTGACAGAAGGCAATATGTTAGGAGGAGGAAAGGAAAAAATTCCTAGTAAACCAGAATCTTTAATCAAACCTACTCAAACATCCTTATAAGGGATAGCGGCTTTACCAACATTTTGGATTGTTTATGTAGAGGCTGGGTCGGAAGAAAAATAAGTTAACTGATCTATTGTAATGATCCTTCCTTGATATGGAAATTTTATGAGTCGAAAGACCGAAGAAACAACAACAATCATAGCATAAGTCCAACTACGACCCAAGAGAAGGTTGTAATCTATAGGGGCATCAACCACTTCCACATCTAGATTTATGGTTTTACTTTCGACCCCTATAGGTAAATCCTGCAAAATATAAAAAGGGTGGGAACCTCGACCATCAAAAGCCTTAAGAATCGTCGGAGATTGGTTGAGCGTAGGAGAACCAAGCGATTTCCAACACTGAATCGACATAATACACGTTGAAGCTCCCTCATCAACCAAAGTCCGAAAGATTGATCTGTTTTTTACTAACACTGAAATTTGGAAAGCCATTTGGTGAGGTAGGCGAGGTGTACTATTCTCTAAATCGAAAATTATAATGTTAGAATCCTGAATATCTACAGCTCCTATGGTAGACAAAAGAAATTTACGTTGTGCTGGGCATGATTGCATCACTTCCAAAGCCGACATTGTTGAAGGGGAAATAGCTAAGTCTTTAACAATGTTGTAATTCTGAGCAACTCTCGCATGTGGATTGAAAGCTGATTTACGAAGAACACCTTTAGTAGGCGGTTTGATTATTAATTCTGGATTGGGTTTCTCGATCTGTAGCGGACCAGAAACAAGAGGAGGTGTAGTTGATGTATTTGCACTAGAAGATTCTGCTTCTTTACCATCAACAGGATTCTTAGTACCATAATCTTGCGATCGCGTCACAATCCTTACATGAGACATCATCAAAATTGGCTCTTCTGAAGTATTCAAGGTAGAAGCAACCATCTTTCTATCTTGAGTCAGAAAAGGATCCTTCAAGACAGCAGGTTGTTGTGAACCTTTAACGAATTTTGCAACCTTTTCTCGATGTGGGCATTCCTTAGTAAAATGATCCTCATCACAAATGTAACAAGGATAGCGAGGTTTTCTTTTTTCGTCATTGGATTCATTTTTATCAGTTTTCTCTTTTGAATTCTTTTTGTTTTTATTCCTCCCTTTCTTTTTACCACCGGATTTAGATTTGGTCATAGATGTCTCTATGACATGAATGTCGGCAGAAATTTTGGGGGAAGATTCTCCTTTCGGGGAATCTGGTAAATTTATAATAGGAGAATAATTCTTTGAAGATTTCTTCTTGCTTTTGGTATTGACTGTACCAATCATACCATCAGCGACATGAGACCCTGAAGGAGCAACAGCTATTTGGCCTTGTTTTGGAAGGTTGGGGATTTTTTCATGTAAAGTACCTGGCTGCGTATAAACGAGGTCAAGGTACTAAGCTTGAGAAATTACTTCCTCTTCAGTAACAACACCAGCGTTAGCTACATCTTCAGTGATTTTGGGTAACAATGATTTAACAAACCATTCTGCCAAAATTTGATCTGAAATGTAAAATTTCATCAAACGCCTTCAACGTCGCCATTCATGAATATGATTAGAAATATACATGGACATGGATTGTTCTAGTGAAGTTAATAATTCTGTGCCATTTTTGTATCTGACAGGAAACTGAAAATGAGTCAAGAAGGCAGTTGCTAACTGACTGAAATTGTAAAACGAGCCTCGTGGTAACTCAATGTACCATTTGGTTGCAAGATCAATAAGAGTTCTTTGGAAAAGACGTAAGTGAATTGAATCATCAATGATTGAATTAGACACACACTAGAGGTGATAATTCATGACGTGTTTTGATGGATCCTCTCCTGACTTACCTTCGAATTTTGGTATATCACTGGGCAACTTATGTGGAATTGGTGGCCAGTACGGATAATAGAAAATTGGATCATTCATAAGGCGCGTCAAATCAGGCAAATCCAAAGTTGAAAAAAATGGTAACTGACAGTTAGGGTCACGAAAACCTTGAGTAGCCAAAGCAGTTCCAGGAGGTGGATACCCAGGATAACTGGGAATCGGATTTACATTAGGAATTTTGTAACCTCCCGGATAACCAGGATTAACCAGACCAAACTAGGGTTGTTGAGGCTATTGATAAGTATAGCTAGGGTATGTTTGATACCGATAACTTGGATTTTGTGAAACAGGACCGAATTGAGGCTGTCCCTGGTACATTTGATACGTGAATTGCGGTTTTCTTGTGACAACTGTACTTGTACCAGCTTTTCCTACTGGCATTTGAACCGAAGTCTGAACTGAAGGTCCTGACTGAGGTATAGATACTTGAGGGATCTTCACGGATACAGGGATAGACAAAATTGGGGCTACAGATACTCCAGAAATAGGTGTTACAGGTAGAATAGACGTTGCAGCAGTTGCAACATTTTGAGGCGGAGTCTGAGGTGTACTAGGCGCAGACTGCTGAACAGAACTAGGGGCAGGAATTTGAATAGTAGGCTAGACAGGTTGCTGGGTTGGACCAGAAACCAAAGGCTATCCAGGTTGAAAAGGCAACTGCACATTAGGCTGCATAGGCTATTGATATTGGGATGGATCCCACACCATATTCATTCTAGGGTATTGTCTTGTAGAAGGTTGAATGTAGGGTTGATAAGTAAGTGGTAAATTTCCAGCTCCTTGTATAGATGACTGACCAGAAGGCTATTGGAAACCTTGAATTAGGTACTGACCTTGAGGTTGATAACCCTGAGGCACGTACTAAAGCTGGGGTTGATAAGGACCTTGAGGAGCATATTGAGCTTGAGGTTGACATTGGGGTATGTACTGTCCTAAAGGTTGATATCCTTGAGGTATGTACTGTCCTTGGGGTTGTCCCCCAAAATAATATGATTCCATAGTTTGTCCTGGGAAAAAGCTACCTTCAAGTTTCCCCCCAGGTGGTAACTGACTTCCTAAAGGTTGCCCCCCAGGCGGTAACTGACTACCTTGAGGTTTCCCCCCAAGCGGTAACTAATTTCCCCAAGATTGCCCTACAGGCGGTAACTGACTGCCTTGAGGTTGAGGATTCGAAATATTACCAGACATCAAAAAGATTTTCTCTGCTTTCAATGTTTTAGTTTTAATTCCACTTAAACCAGATGACAACACATTTTCAATTGGTTGAGGAGCTGCCCCAGAGAAAGTACTAGACAAAGCCTGATATCCCGAAGGAACAGAAGGACCACCGTGTAAAAATGATTTCGATGTCTGGTAAAACATGGATGACTCTCCTACCATAATGGACAAAGGATAGTAACCTCTAGGTGTTGGATGAAATGGAATACAAGGTGGAGAAAAAGCAAGACCTGGATTCTCTAAAAAAAAATTTAAGGATAGATACCAAGCGGTAGTTTGAATAGGGCTGTAGAAAATAGATTCATGTTCCCTGAGATTTAAAGACTGAGGGGATTCGGGAAGAGATAACTCTTCGTCTAGATTATTAACTTCTTCAATAGAAATTAGTCTAGATGGAAGATCGTCCGTGACAATATTTCTTACCCTAGGTGAACCAATATTTCTAGATGTTGGTGTAATAAATCCTGAGGATGTTTCCAAAACAGAAGGTTCAGTTTCAGGTTCAGAGATTTCAAGTTCGTCAGCTAGTTCACTAGAAGGAGAAATACTACCAGTAACTTTAGAAACCGAAATCGGCTCTTGAATGTGTTATGTTGTGGGTATTTGATTATCAGGATGAACCACTATAGATGAAGTTCCAATTTCTGTTGACCTAATCCTACCGTTTCTAGATGATACCAGAGCACGAAGCCCTTCAAGCTGACTTGGTGTATATTCAGGGGGTTTCCCTTGTAGTCTTCAGGATTGTCTTGGCAATTCCGCCAGGATTAAATATTAACTAATCACACGCAAACAAAGAAAATTTCAATGAAAAAACCTAAAGTCTCTAAGAAACAAACAACTGAATCACACGCTTAAAAATATAGGAGTTCAAACCACACACAAACAGTAACTTCCCGTACTAAAAACACTAGTTGGTGATGAAATCCAACTTAGTAGAAATTTAATACAGAAAGGGCGGTTGGAACAGTTACCCCGAAAACCTGCTTAATGAAATAGACTGGCACAAGTTTCCTCACAAAACCATCTCATGTGAAGAGAACCCCCCAGAGAGTCCAAGTGAGTCTAGTTGACGTCTGCTCCAGGTACAGTGAGATCTTTCCTTCACCGTCACCTTAGGAGATAATCTTAAGTTTGTGGACACTAAGGTTACCAACAGTAAAAAATATAACTGGGGGAACAGTCTACGATCCGAACCCATGCGCAAGGGTAGAGTAACAAAGCTCAATCCCCTTGAAGGTTCCTTGACGTGGTTAATCCAAGGTTTACCGACAAGTGACCCCAGGCTCCTCGACAATGGTTAATCTGAGGTTTACAGTTTGTAATGCGCGCAAAATCTTCTATCTTCCCCAATGAAATAGAATTTATTGTCTCAAAGGTTCGAACATGATCTCGTGATTGACTTATTTAAGAGAAGCTTCCCAGATTATACAAATTATAATTGGATTTATTTCCTACCGCAAGATTTGTCTACTTGTTTGTTTTTAATATCTTGGAGAGTTAATTACTCCCTACTCCAAGATACTAGCCTAAGCTATGTTGGTGATAAGAGCCCTAGAAAATAAAAAGATTACTAGATGAATTTTAATTAAGTGTTACTTTTATGAGCTGTTTCTTAAGTCAATGGGTGCGGAAATGAAACTCTGATGGTGTGAAGTATCGACTTCCAAAAACACTAAAAATGCACCTAAAAATGATAATCAAACCATTTTCTTTCAATGAAATTCTAGTTAAGAAAGAGTTGGAGAATGCAATTCTTTTAATAAACAATTCCTTTAAACATAAAGAATAATTGAAAGAAAATATTTTTGTCTTTCCAACAATAACTCAAAATGAGAGAAATTATCAAAGCTCATAAGAAAATCCTTTCACTTTAAAAAACTTGAAGCTACAAAACAAGTTTCCTTCAAAAGAGATCTACAAATTTTTTAAAAGCACTAAAAACTAAAAACTAATTCTCAGATCTACAAACTTTAACAATCTAATTGAATAAAAGCTTTAAGATTTTTTTTGAAGAATGTTTTACTTAGTTATTCAGCAAACTAAGGATCTATCGTCCAGAATAATAAACAGATCAAAAACACTCAAATATGTTTTTATAAAATATGAAATTCAAAAACCTATAACAAAGTTTCTTTTCGAAGATTTGTGAAGAAACAAGTAGCTCTATTTCTCAATAAAGGATGATTTCACAATCATGTTAGATTAAAAAAAAAGAAAAAAATAGCAATGTAATCTGAGGTATTTCAAACTGTCAATGCTTCGAATCACTACAAAGACCAAGTGAAAAACAATCCAAAATGCAAAACTTCTAGAAAATCATCAAAATACCAATACTCCTGAGATTCGTTTACAGAAGGCTTTAGACAGAAACAATCATCAATTTGGATAGAAACCAAAAACTCTAAATCAAAATAAATATAAACTAAAGAAATAAATCTAGAGTTTCTCAAAATTTTAACAGGGTTTGCAGGCTTCCAGAAGTAACAAGTGTGGTACTGCACTGTTTACTCAAGGAAAAATGCGAAACTGCCTGCACTGTGCAAAGAAAGCAAAGTGCGGTCCCAGGAAAAACTAGAGAGAAACATAAAAGATTTCAAAATTTTCAAAAATAGAGAAAACCTAAGCTACCCAGGCAGATATCTATCAATCAAAAACCAGGAAAAATGTTTCCTCAAATCAAAATAAAAGAGAACAAAAAACAACAAGCTCTTCCCCAACGGAGTCGCCAATTTGTTGTGTGGATTAATCCCTCTTGTGGACAAGATCGATCTCCCTAGTACTAAAAGTATCTAGCAACAAACAACCAAATAAACTAATCTTTCTCTAAGCATATATGATCTATAAAAATCTCTATAGAGGTGTAAAAGACTTACCATATGTCCAGCACTTGTTTGAAGTTGTTGTTGTCCCTCATGCACTTGAAGGAGTTTTCCTCGTAAACTTGTAGTCACAAAAAAGAAAAATATTATATAGCACCTGTATAGAAATTATCATAAACCATGCTTATCATAGTGATCAAGGAATCTATGAAATAAACCATTAACTGAAAGCTTACTAAAAAAAATGAGTATACTTGTATTAATTTCAAAAGAAGGAAAACCTTACAACCTGAGCCTTGATATTGCACAGGCCTTCCCGGGGTCCGAAGCAGAAGTCTCCTTTATGTTGATAAGCTCTGCACTCCTCCAACCTAGACGAATAGAGGTATGTAATCTCTCCTCACAAAACTCTTAGTTAACTGAGTCTGAATCTCAACAGCACTTAACCTCAAATATTCTAAAGCTTCCACTACCCTTGAGGCTACTCAATGCCTCTTTCTATAGTGGAAAAGAGGAGATTTTCTATTCCAGCTATGAAGGGATAAAATCCTCCTTCAAAGGGATGAGCTCCTCACATCAAGGGGTTAGATCCATAAGGTAAGGGATACATGCACCTCAAAAGAGCAATTCTGCCACCGCAAGATTCTTTCTAGAGGCTTCTAGAATTTACTTTAATTGAGATTTTTGGAATTTACTTGCACATTTTTTATCTTACAGGGGTCCACACCTATAACACAGATAAAGTGCGTTCAGGTACGCAAGAAAGCTAAACATTAGGTGTGGGACCGCAGGCAATATAGAGAGAAAGTGCGACACCAAACTTTAGGAGATTTTTAGGAACTTTTCTCTAATTTTCAAGGCTTGACATGAGGACCTTATATGTTAGACTTGCAAAGAGAGAAGTATGAGTAATAATGAGCTCATACACATAGCAGAATGTCAGGATGACAATTTTCAGTGTAACAAGGCCATTAGCTCTACCTGTGCCCTCATGCCTTGAATGGCCTAGAATTTGTATAATTCGTAATTTCTAAAAACACGCATTGTGTTTGGATTGTTCATTGCCCCATCATCTACCTCTTCGTGCTCACATTCTCGCCACTCCAATGTTGTGTAATGACCTGCAAATGGACGCATTTAATGGTTAGAAGATATAAGACTGGAAAATTTTATCCATTTTTAAGAGAATGTATCAAATTTCATTTTCTTACGACGCCTCCAGAGTTTTTGTATAGGGACAGTGCGGACCCCTGCATGCACCCTTCATAAAAACTGCAGTAGCCCAATATTTTTCCTTTAGGAAAATTATCAGGGTCTGCAGGTAACCAATGGCTGACCCGCAGACCCCTGTGAGTGAAATTTTCAACCTTTTTTCCCCCCAAAAATGAATTTAAAAAATAAAAAATAGAATGCAAATGGATGAAAATGAAGAGAAGAGTGTTTTGGATTACTTGGATTCAACGGATTTCGATTTGCGTGGTTGTTTCTCCTGTTATTACCTTCAGAATGTTTTTTTCTTAGAGCTCTCAATTTTCAACTCTAAACACAAAAGGTGAAAATGACTTTGTTGAACTACTTTTTATAAGATTTTTTGAATAAATAAAATATTATTTTATTTATTTTCCACTTTAAAAAGTTATTTTTCTAAAGTTTTTACTTATTGGAAACACATATGTTTAATTTTTTCAGTTTATATGTAGAAAACAGGATTGTCAAGTGAAAAGGATTATTTTGATGATGAGTACACTTTTATCACTTTTTCGGGCTCTTGAAAATTACGAAAAAGCAAAACCCTGGAGTTCTCTTTTACACCCTTTTTAGACTCTCTAAAAATGAAAAGATTTCTGAGTACTTGACTATTCGAACTCGTTAAAGGAAATGAACAGTCATCCCTTTAGTATAAGTTTACCCCTCTTCCGGACTGAAATGGACTGTTTACGAAAAATGTATACATTGAATAATAATGGTCAATAGAGTTCCTCCTACATTATTTTATCATTTTTCGAGCTTGAGAGATTAAATTTACGAAAAATTACAGCCACAGAGTTTTCTTAAGTTTTTCTTCTGACTCCCTGAACTGAAAAACACCGAGTTTCAACTATAATGGACTCATTAAAACTTAACAGTAAAGAACCTATCAATTATAAATAGGAACAAAGCCCTCCTTCTTAGGGTTCGATTTTAATACTAATTTGGACTCATCTAAAGGATGAGCTTATATAACAAGCAAATTTTATCCTCCTCAATCTTGTCAAAAATAAAGAGGTACTTGCCATAAATGGTGGGGGGAAAAGAGAGAAGATGAATCCAGTTGTCACACTTCGTTTCAAAAAGTTGTATACCACTCTTGAACACGACACTTTTGTCACTTTCATATTTGGGTTGGGAAAATCCTTTGGCCAAATAGTTAATCAAAACACATTGAAAGTCTTCAACCAGTTTCTGGGTATTAGCTTGAGTTCAATCGTCACCATCTGCAGTGTTGTTATGTGTTCAAGAGATTAGTTTAATGAACCGTTCATTACAAACATTTGTATCCATTCGCGTTGATCATCCCTGAGTCAATCCTTGTTAAAATTTCTTCAAAACTTGGTCTAATGGTTTCCTGTTGTGGGCTTTCCTACGACGAGTCACTTTCTATCGACGATAGCTCATCATCTAGAAATTTTAACTAGAATCCTATCAGTACCTTGGGATCTTCATGCCCTAATGGTAGGTTTCTCGCCTTCGACGATAGGTTGCATCATTGACCTTCGATCGAATGATTTTGTGAAGTGTTCAAATCCAAATCATTAATCCACATTTCATAGACTGTACTGAGTACTTTGAGGGCCATTGTCATTATTGGTGGTTTCTCTCACACTTGTTAACAATTCACATCATTGACTGGTAATCAAGTGGTTTCTACCATGTTCAACTTTGACACAACCAATCGCATGGATAGAATTGTACTAGTTCGAGAAGCAGAAATCAAGACCCTATATCTAGTTTCTACAATCTAGGTTGCGAGGAATTTTTTTATTCATGATACAATACACTACTCATGATAGATGGTTGCATCCATGCTATGTCTACTATTAATGTAATTCTAAAATAATTTTTGTATCAGAACATGTAGTTATTTTTTATCTGAGTATGGAAATGCCTACCTCAGCGATGATATACATATATATACACTTTCATTGAATGTTTTTTTAGGGTTTCAACCAATGTGCCTATAGCCCGATCCTTGGAATGATAAAGCACTTCATTCCAAAGAATTATTCAGAAATATTCCGAATTCGTACTTTAGGGGGCAATCTGTTACACTAAAATTTGTCACCATGACATTTAGCTGTCTATATGGGTCCATATTTACTGATTTATTTCTCCCTTAGAGGTCCAAAATCATAAAGTTACTAAATCAAGTCTTGAAATTGGGAAAAAAGCTTATTAAAAACCTAAAAAGCCTAACTCTGCACTTTTCCTAGTCATTTCCTGTAATACCGTAGTTTATTGCTATAAAACTTGTAGCACATCCTGCATGTTCTACTCATTAAGACTATGGACCCCCGTAAAAGGTAAAATAAAAAGAAAAGTAAGTTCTAGAAGCCCAACTGGTCGAATATTCTTCCAGCTGGGGCCTTCTAGAAGAGTTATCTGGTCGAGCTTTGGCCCTTCCATTCATGAACCTTTATCCCTTAATAAATGGAGCTATCCCTTGGGTTTTGGAGCTAAAATCCCATGATGAGAGGGCTTTATCCCTTCCTTATTGGAGCTAAAACTACCTCTCTTTTGCTATAAATTGAGACCATGTTTCAGTCTCAAGGGTACTTGCTTCTTAGCTGGCAGAAGAGAATTGCTGAAGAAATCATACTCTCCACATTTGGCATGATTGTCATGAGAGAGATTACATAATTATAGCCATAGTCTTATGCTAATTTAGAGAGTTGGAGTCTTGTCAAACTGAGGAAAATGATTGTTCGAGACCTCAGAAGAACCTGTACAAACATCAAGGCATCAAGGTTATAAGGTTTCTTCCATTTATTCAAAGTTAATACAAATGGATTCTATTTTCTCATTGGGTTGTTCATCTATCTTTTGAATAATTTAATTCTTGGATTCCTTGATCACTAAGATAGATTATTTCTTTTGAATTATCATATCTTGCAGGTGCTTTTGATCTTGTTTTCTTGTCTTTGATTGCAGATCTTACATGCTGGATCGATACCTTCTGGAACGACTGGATTGAAGACCAAGTAAGCATTGGACTTTAGGTTGGATCATCTCTCCATAGTTAATTAATAACTCTTAAGCATAATTGTCTAAAGAAAATGGTCTACATCTGTTTGTTTGTTTTTAGATATCCTTAGGATACTAGGGATATCGCTCTTGTCTGCAAGAGGTATTTTTCTATCTAACAGCCTCCAGGTTCCAAGTAAAGAGCCCTATAAATGATACTCGAGCTTGCTTCCATCCCATTAGTTGAAAAGCTAAACCTACACAAGGCTATTGGAGATATTTTTCATACCAAGGTGTTGAAACACACCCTTGTGTTGGAAAAATATTAGAGTAAGTTAACCAAGATGTCAAATACCCTGAAGAGAGAGAGAGAACACGTAAAGGCTCTTTCTAGTTAGTTATCGGATTACAAGAAGATGATAAGGGGTAAGGGCACCAATCAGAATGTGACAATGAAAACTCTACTGCAGAAGACAGAATTAGAGGTGTAGGAGTTGCAACGCAAGTTAAATATTCTTCATTCGGAGCACATCCAAACAACGGATTTGGCTCAGGTTGAGAAAGAGAAGTAGCCCCTTATAGAGATTCTTCTCCAAAAGGATGAGGAAATAACAGGGCTAAAGTGGAGAATGAATGAAATCCAATAGGTGCAAGACAATCATGTATGCCCATTTCAAGTGCCCGATGATCCCTAGAATGCCTCAGAACACCTAACCAAGGCCTTGACAGAGTTGAAGGTTTCAGAAGACAAGACACGAACTGTGTGCAGTTTTTTCGATGAAGCAAAGGTTTCCCTGGTAGAAAAGGAAAAGACGATCTCATCTTTGAAAAAAGAAATGGATGCCAATTGTAGGGAGTCTCATGAGATGAGCAAGTCAGTCAAAGACTTAAAATCGCAACTCAAAGATAATATGTCACAAGTAGAGGCCAAAAAAATTACCTGGAGTGAGATCATGAAAGAGGTGAAGGATCACTGGGAGCTCATCACATTGGAAAAAAATAAAAAGAATGTCATCCATGATTTCAAAGTTCAACCGGGTGTAGGACATTGAGAGGGAAATGACAACGTGATGATCACGAGTGGATACAATCGATTCATCAACGAACTCCCCACTAAAGAGTTGGGCATGTCCAGAGTGGTCGAACATTTCAGACCAGTAATGGAAATCATGAAGATGGTACACAAGGAGGAGGCATGGATAAAAGCATCTAGATGTTTAGAAATAATGGCCAAAGGGGTGGAAGCATTCGATCATGAATGGAATAAGGTGGTAGAGGTAGGGTTGTCAACTTGCTGGGACCCTTTAGGTGCACTGCTCCCTTGGGCCACATATGAGAAATGGATGACTAAGATCAAAGTCAAGGCTTACTCAACTTTGAAAAATACCTCCCGTCTTAAGGCCGAAAACTTGGTGGCATCAATGAACAAGGAATTCCTAATACTCTCCAAGGTCAAGAAGTTCTTCTCTGCCATCCTTGATTACTCTGAGATGACTCAACTACGGGCACTATTAGAGATTTTTAGCTCGGCACCCTTACTTGTAGACGTCGTATGGTAGAGATGTTATGAACACATGCACCCTCCACCCAAATCCACTTCACAGTCGATGGTGCCCCCGTCATCTCGCCACTCTAGCTCTTCTTCCACTCCCATATGACCATGCACCTTGGGACCTTCTTCCACCCCTCAGCGCAACTGTTGAAGATATCAAGATTCGACCCATGTATCCCATAGTTACTTTGTTTTATTTTACTTTTCTATTATGATGTTTAGCTGGTGAAATCATGATTACACTCTCGTTATTGTTATTTTCGATTAGGAAGAGCGTTTCTCATAGAACGTTGTAGTTGGACCAAAACATTTTGATTATGATGTATGTACTGGGAATCAAGAAGGAATATCTGCCTAAAAAAAATATCTGGCTAAGAGCCTATGGAGGAAAGCCTATAAATGTGGAACTCACCAAGTAAGAAATGGTTTTGGATTTTGTGGAAGTTTTGGGTCCATACTGTGTGGCTTTTCATGTAATACTATTTTGAGATCTAAATGCATATTTGGGGGATTTGTTTTTGAAATTCAATATAAGAACGACCTTGTCTACTGATGGATTCAAATTGGGTTAGTGAGTAGTATCTATGTGTTTTTCTCTTGTTTGTTTAAGCTTCCTTCCACTTTGTTATTTTTTCTTGAAAAAGTCTCATATCTGAAATTCTGGTGGCATTATCACTCCACTAGATTCCCAAGGATGTGGAAGGATTCCTAATAGAGGTAACCACAAACCAAGATTTTGACTTGATAGCTATCCCTATCAAGCCAAAGATGGCTCTATCCAAAAGGGTCACAGCCAAGAGGGTTGGAGAAATTAGGGTTTTTAGGCTATATATAGAGTGCTGGGGGTTGTTCTGAATTTGATTTGGTTGGGGAATCACTGGATGAAGAAATTAGGCCAAGGAAAGTTAAGTCAGGGAAAATGAGTTAGGGCTGCAGGGATCAATGGGGCAAGGTAAGCATAATGATTATCACTTGAAGATAATTGTTATGGAATGGTGTTGAAAAAGTAATAAGGCTAAGAAAATAATAGGAGATGTATTTTCTCAGACAAAAGAAGATGAACAAATATGATCATTTACCCAAAACACAGCATGTGCAAGCATGTATTCTGAATTTCTAACTTGTAAAAGATCATAACATAGAAATGATAGTGAAAATGAGCACAATACTTTCAAACATATGATACCGAATAAGAAACAATGATAGACATTCAATACCACAAGTATCCTAAAAAAGTAGCTGCAACTCCTCTTTATTAGCTTATCCAAACTGAGTACAAAGTTTCCATGATCAAAATGATTCCAACCTTTGAAAATGAGTCAAAAATTACGTGATATAGGCCTCAAATAACCTCTCCCAACCTTATTTTTCGAATCTCTAAGTTGAGTAGCTGATTCACAATAATATGAATTGATAGCTAGAGTGTAGGGAGGTCAAAGTGACTCATCCCTAATTACATTGAAACTGATTCATTCGACTCTAATGAGTACATTTACCTCATGAATATACCCCTAGGTAGCTTATCGAAATCATATTTACATTTATCATGCTCAATTACATAAGTGAAATCATGATTCTAAAGGCAAAATTCAAAATTTGCAGTGAAATTTCAAAATATCAACAAATTGTCAAACACACCCTCTCTTCGGTAAATGTGCCATCCATCTTGCAAATTGTTTTTAACTGGGTTGTAGGTGTCTAAATTAGCTCCAAGATGGCTTGTTAGAAATTCCTTCAAGTCTAATCTGTATAATTTCCTTCATTTTGAAAAATGAAGCTCATTTTCCCTTTCAAAACCTCATTTTCTCAAGACTGGTAAACGTGCAGCACCAAGTCAAAAAATGAGGCAAAAACTTGGTTTTTTGGTGGGTTTTTGTCATTTTCACTGACCAGTTTGCCTCCAAATTTTTAGAAAACGTATAGGGTTCATGTACTTATTATTTTGAAATCAATGGTGGTGACCATTTTCTCACTGTATTCCCCAAAAAGGAGCGCAATACTAGAAGGAAACGCACCCTCCCTTAAGCAAACGCGGAGCGCCAGTGCAGAATGCATGCTCTGTGTGCAACACCGTTTTGCAGACCACATTTGGAGGCCTTCTTGGTGTCCAAATTGGGACCGGGATAGTGCGTTGGAAATATTATCCTTTCTACTCTTCAAATATACCTTTGGTGTTCTGATTGGATTTGATTTTCCTTGTCAAAAATTGATTCTCCTAAGATTGGTCAAAAAGTGCAAAATGAGGGTGGAAAAATGTAGTGTTGTTGCAGGAAAATTTTGGAGGCCTTCCTCAACTCAAAATTGAGCTCATGATAGCTTGTTGGAAATATCTTCCAATATAGTTTTAATTTGACTTATCCATAAAGTCATTTGGACACTGCAGTTAGGAGAAAACTTGATTTTCCCAAGGTCACTCTATAAGTGCAACAACTCTCCTGTGGCACTTGTATTTTTGACATTTCTCCAAAACCATGACACCTGTGTAAACACTAAAGTATATTTTTCTTCCTTGACCTATTATGGACAAAAAAATCTCTCACTTTTGTTAAATTCATCTCTGTTTGGTCAGAAACATAGTTTGAAGTAAAAATGGCCCTGTGATTGGAAAATGAATTGACACTTGGAATGATTTCTTAAAAAATGATGGAGACATGATATTATGAGTTGGAATGGCCTCATACTTACTGATATGAACTACCTTATGCATCCTCTGCTCAAATTTCTATGTTTTCACAGGAAACCATAGCTCTGTGGGAAAGGAAATTAGGGTTTAGTGCTTGTGAACAATGATGACTTGGGCACGCTTGGGAAAAATGGTTAAAAAATTAAGCAAGGTCAATGATAATGATGGAGACGAGGTGAAAGCAGAGTAAAATAAGGCGGGGATGGGTGGGATGTAAATAACAGTGATAACAGGTGGTAAATGATTTAATAAATGAATTTGTATACATCCTCATTGAGGAAACACGACACTCATGAATTAATTATCTTACATCCTTAATATTTATCACTATGAGACTTCATCTCCATCAACCTCTCATCTACCATTTTTCCCCATATCCTGAGAAGGACGGATTCTTATTGCAGAATAAGCCCATATTTCATGGGTTTTTGCCTCCTAATTCCTCTCAGTTACTGCCACCTCATACTCTGAGGTATGTTCATTTGTCCTTTACCTAGTCCATTCGAGGCATACTCGATTCTTGTAGTCCTGAATCCATTCCGAGTAATGTACAGTGTGCATTAAGATTAGTACCAATATTTTCTGCAACTATATTGAACCAAAGTTCCATTAATCCTAAATAAAGATACACTCAGAGTAAGCTCCAGATGAACAAGTTTAAATCCTTAGATTCTTAGGATGTCCTAGGCACTGGTCTTTTGCAACTCAAGATTGTCTCTATGAGTGACAACATGTTGAAGCTGTCCATCAGTATTCAATTTAGTGATAACATTTTGGTGCGTCTGTCAGGAGTCTGAAGACATATCTCTCGAGTTTGTGCTCAAATAGTGAATCTGAACTCTTGGAGATAACAGGAGCTCAGAAGCTTATGAGGTTGCATTTATACCTTGGTGATTCCATTCTTGAAGAATTCAAAAATTAATAGCTTCATGGTGATTACAATGGACTTATGAAGAACTCAGATGTTTCCATTCTTGTTTCAAGGTATGCATTTGTAGATTTTTCATAAATTTATGGTTTCCCAAATCCTTTTCCCAAGGATGCATAGTTTTTAAGGAATGGTTCAAAATTTAATAGAGAATATTTGAGTTTGAATTTGAAGCATATATCAAATTTTCGTGACTTTACTAAGCTTCTTAGAGTCAGACATGAAGACATTTTCGTCAGATTTTTTTATGATTCATTTCAAGGGAAATGTAGACAATGGATTGAAAGTTTGCTTTTCAGATCTATTAAGTCATTTGCAGATTTTTGGCTTATATTTTTTGGAAACATGGATGGAAAAAATTGAGTTGGTGGTAGACTCTCTTTCCATTCAAGGTTTTAAGCAATGTAATGATGATCACACTAATGAGGAAGTCAATGAATATTTTTCTTCAGCCTTGTCTTCTTACATAAAGTCATTTGAGTGCAAGTTTAGAAGATAAGATTCAATTTTTTGATGAATTTTCTAAGAAAATTGAGAAATACATTGAATTTTTAGAAGATCAAATTCATTCCTATAGTCTTCATGGTCAAGATCAGTCTTTTGAAAAAAATTTCATGCCAAAATACAAAGAGAAGGTGGTGCTACCTTTCTCTTTTGAGTTTGAGGAGGAATGTCTTGAAGTTTGAAAATGAATTTCATAGCACACAAACGAAGTCTTATGTTACTAAAGAAATCATATATGAGTTGTCTAAAACTATAGAATTTCTTGAGAATTATCAAACAAACTATGTACTCTACAATCCCATAGCTAACTACATGGAAGAGTTCTATAGTCCAACTTTCCAATTATGTTTTCACTGTGAAAATCAGACCCATTTTATGTTACCTTTATCATTACAGTATTTTGTCACTGCAATCAGCACCCTTTGTCATTACAGTATGTTGGCACTGCAATCGCCACTTGGACTGTAGCAAGCACTTGACCAGACACATCATAAAATCTAAAGCAATTTTAATGATTTGTTTTATGGGATTGATAAGTGGTATAAAATCTGATTCACTGAAAAGAGATTTCATCCAAATCCACAGTTCTACTAATGAGGGTATTGTAACTTGATGTGGTAGTAGAGTGAAAATTTTTAGCCTGTGAGGATAGGAAACTGTGAAATGAGAGGAAACAGTAGGTCTGTAAAACAAAAATCTATTGCATTTGGTAGAAATTCACAAAAGTAGCAGTTTGACAATATTCCACTAAGAGAAATATATTTCTAGTCTAACAAGATTCTCACTGAAATATCATGAAGAATAACTATCATGAGTGATGCACTTCCACTGTTATAACATATATTTTACTAGGAATGCTCACTGTGTGAGACTAACAAAAAATGATAAAACACATAACATGTTTTAGAGGCTAATAAAAACACATAACAGTATGATGGTTTGAAAACTAGAACTGAAAGAAAGGAGATATGGGAACACAAGTAAAGTAGACAATACACACAACAAATTGGTAATAAGTACTGAGTAGTATCATTCCATTTCATTCACAAAAATATTACAGATCATATGAGTCAAATTTCTAAAACCACCAACCCACCCCTTTTGCATAGTAGTTTATCACATATATATAAAAATAATAAACTTTCATCTCCACAAAAGGAGTAAACCTATTCCCAAAATTATTCCGATCTCAAGCAAGAGATGAGGCTGATCCTAAAACTTTAATACAAAGTGCTATGACATAATGAAAATAACAAGATTAAGGCTAACAATTCGAAGTGGTTTGTATGATGTGGCAGTTTATGGGAAGACTACTCTTCTGTTCTAGTGCAACCAACTCCACAAAAAGTGTAAAAAACAGTGAAAATGGTGTGTGGTTGTTCCTTGAATGTTGCCTGGTACCTGGTAGAAATGTGTTGGTGCTGAGAGTAGTGGTAGAAAAATGTTTCAGAGAGACTCTGTCAATGTTCCGTTGTTCCTTTCCTTTTTTGGTGGAAAACCCTTAGTAACGGCAAAAAACCCAAAACAAATTGGATAGGGTGGCAGAGGTTCATTTTATGAGAAATTACAAAGAAACCCTTTGAAAAAGGTTTAATTGATAGGGGAGAAATGGAGAAGAATGAATGATAAGAGGGGGGAGAAAAACTTTTAGACATATATCGCAATCGCAAATCAAGACCGGCGCATTTAAACATAAGATACAAATGGGAAAAAATGTGATTTTGCGATGGGGTGATGATGTGGAAAAGAAGTGGGACCGATCGCAAATCGCGCATCAGATATTTTAATATGAAATGTAAGAGTTAAATTTTAAAACTGGTGAAGTACGATGTGTGATGAGAGCGAAGGGTGACGTGACATGACAAATAGTCACCCGCAAATCACAAATCAAAAGCTTTAAGGAAGCAAAAGTGAATGTTGTAAATGAAATTTATGGAAACATGATGCGAAGAGGTAGGTGGGGCCCTTTAAATTGATTTTAAAAGCAGAAAATGAATATTTTGCTAAGTCATGGTGCTATGATAAAAAGATGCCCGAAGCATAAAAAAGGCTTTATAACGTATTCGAGGCGTATCAAAGGGAAGTATGGGTCCTAGACCATATCACAAATCACATTTCAGGGGTTTTGTAGGAGATGACAATTATAATGTGAATGGAAGTTAAAACTGTGAAGAGATGATTGTGATGAAAGGTAAGGGGTCCATGATGTTTATTAAGTGAGGTAAGTTATATCATATGATATATGATATAACCAAGGTTTTGTTGTGGTGTAGGTAAAAGTTGTGATAAAATAAATATATGGTAAGTTAATAAGGAAATATGATATGGCTATTGATGGGTGTGCGGAGCTACTTTTTAACTATAAAAATTGGATTTTATGAGTTAAAACCCTAGGAGGCTGTGAAATTTGAGTTTGCATGCTGGAAGATCCAACCTCCATTGTTAGTGCTGACAGTGATGGTGATGGGGTGCTATGCATGACATGGGGGTTAGTGGTGGGCATTGTTGCTAATATTTCCATGAAGGTTTCCCAAGTCATGTTGATGGATGAAAGGTGATGCAACATAATGAGTTTGACTAGACCATGGTGAAAAATACTTGGGTAATGATATTTTTTTCTGCTTTTAACCTTCTCAATAATTTTAATAAAACTTTTGTATAAGTAATGTAGCAATTCAAGTGGTTTGGTAGAAGTGAAATGCATCAACAACCTGGAATGGTACCTATACAACCTGGAAAATCTCCCTTCACATGTGAAATACTTCATTATTAACATCATTAAAGGAGAGTATTTTTTAAGGAGGTATCTGAAAGGGAAGATGTATTATGGTTTCTCTCTAGCATGAGGTTTGAGAAATAGTTTGTAATTTTTAAGGTCTAAGTCCATGCCCTTGAACCACTTTTATGTGTGACTAGGAATACCTGCTTTTGAATAAATAACATTTGTTGATAGATTAAATGCCACACCTGCAATGATAACCTTTCCCATGTTGAGATTAGAGGAAAATGGGTTTGTAAGTTGAAAATGATATCCTTCCTCCGTGATCTTTTCACAGAACCTCAAGTATCCAGTCCTCTCAAAACACCTTTTAGCCAAGGGTGAAGCATTACTTTCTTACATGGTGCAGGGTTCTAATCTGAGGTGGCATCCTCCCTTGAGGTTTTTATTCTCACTCTCCATCTTGTATATCAGTGAAAGGATGAAACCCTAGTGTGTAGATGGAATGGGTATGTGTAATGTAATTTGGGAAAAAAAGAGTATAGGGATGGGGTAGACTTAGAGGGTGAGATGAAGTGTTTTAAAGCCAAGGAAAATTTTGAAAAAAATTCAGGAGATAGGCTTGCATTTTGGCTCCATGATATGAGTGAAATCAAGTGGAATTAATGTGAGGAAGGTGGTCAAATGAGGGAAACATGAGAACTTTCCAGTTTAACTCGTGAAAACTGGCTAGAAATTAGGGTTTGGTAAAAATGGCTCTTAGGAAGGATGTGTATGGTGGGGGATGGTAGTATGATGTATGTGGGATATGTATAATAGTTTTAATTAAGAGGGTTAAGGTTTGGTTCGCTAAAATATTTCAATGATGTAAAGAAGTGAAATTATAATGGAGAATGAAGTGAGCATGAAATCAACATTAAGCTTGATAAATTAATGATAGGAGGGTATGAGAAGCTTAGTTAATGTTGTAAGAGATTAAAAAACTGATGCCAATGAGCCTTGAACTTGTTTGAGTAGTTTGGGAGCCAAAATACCATAACTCAACACTTTCTGGATGCGTAACACACCCCTAGCAAAATCGTAACAACATGTTCCCGAAGCATAGCAACATGCTACAGAAGCATAACAACGTGCTCCAAAAGCATAACAAATGTTCCAAAAATGTAACAACGTCATCCATAAGCATAAAAATTGTTGCAGAAACATAACAACCTGCTCCATAAGCATATCAAAGGTCAGCTAAAGCGTAGCAACTGTGATATGGAGTAGTTTCTTGCCTTTGTTTCAAACAATTGACCACTATGGAGTCCAATGGAGGTAAGAGAGGAGCTCTACCACACATGAAAATAGAATAATGAGTTTGGATGAGCCTATTTTTTCCTTTATAAGCTTTGAAATTACTTTTTTGTCCTGTAGTGAAAACAATAAGACAATTTTTCCTTTTGAACTCTTTTGACTTTGAAACAAATTTTAAAATAAGACAACTTGCCTTACTTTATTCAGCTAATTATGATGACTCTAGACTTATATGGTGAAAATGAAGGATTATTTGCATTTTTTGATGACAAATTGGACTTTTCAAAGGAAAAACAATGACACCTTGACAATAGACCTAGATGAGATGGAGTGAATGACCTAATAATTCTAAATGAAAATGAATGGGATGACTTTCAAAGTGATGATATCCATGGATGAGATGAAGGGAGCAACATTTCTAACCTAGACTCCTTCAGTGACCAAAATTTATTTGAAAATTTGTTTGAAAAGACCAAAAATTTTGACCTATGACTACTAGCAACTTAACTGAAAGATGTTTGATCACTAACATATTGACACTAATAGGTTTCAGGGTTTTAAACAAAATTATGTTAAATAATGGGTACCCCTTACCTAGGATAGATGATCTATTGTACAGTAAGATAAATCCTTAATCAATTGAGAATTAAAATCAAGGTATCACCAGGTTTGAGTTAAAGAACAGGATACCTACAAGACCACCTTCAAAAGTAGACAAGGTTTGTGTTGGGTATGTGTTATATTCTTTCCAGAACTAGTCAGGCGTGGGGGGCGATAACACCCCTTTTACATTGTGCCGGGTACAGTAGGGGGGTCACAGGGGGGGTGGTAGCCTTGGGAAAAAAAATTTGGACCCCATTTTTCGATGGGTGGACACGGCCATAGTTTTGTGCATGGGTTTGCACATGGTTTTGGGGCATGATGGTTTTCGGCCCCTGGTATTTTGTAGATCCGATCAAGGGAACTATGGTTATGTTCTAATCTAGGGTTAATGGATTGGGGTTTATATATGCTTTGACATGTATATCTATGTGTTTTAACACTAAAAGGAATATAATGAAAAATCAAGCTGGTCGTCCCGATTTTTAAGGTTCGTTTGTAGATAATTTCTATACAGGGTTAAAACCTACATTTGGTATCAGATTTGTTTCAGCTTCAAGGGGACACCTTTTCTACTGAGGGGTTTTTTGCTCGGGTTTGAGGTAGACCCTGTTTATTGGGAGATTTGCGAGAACGATTCTTGCGATTAAAGAAGATGGCGAGAGGCGAGAAGATAGAGATTGAGAAATTTAATGGTTAGAGTTTTAAGTTGTGGAAGCTCAAGATGGAGGATTTGATGGTGGATAAAGATCAGTGGATCATGGTAGATCCATGTACTAAACCAATGACAATGTCAGATGAAGACTAGAAGAGTTAGATCGGAAGGTAAAGAGTACAATATAGTTGTGTTTTTCAGATTCATTATTGTTGAATTTATCTGGGGAAGCTACGGTGAAGACCTTGTGGGACAAGCTAGGGAATTTGTACCAATATAAGTCTATGATGAATAAATTGTTCCTGTGGAAAAAAATGTATAACTTGAGGATGAAGGATGGAGACTCGGTGACAGAGCATCTGAATGCCTTCAATACTATGGTAAGCTAGCTATCATCTGATGATATGAAAATCTCAGATGAATATAAGTGCATCAGTTTGTTGTGTTCTCTACCAGATTCATGGAACAATGTAGTTATCACAATAGGTAGAAATCCAACTACCTTGAATTTTGATGACATTGTCTCAGCCTTGCTGTCGGAGGAAATGAGATGGAGAAATATCGAGGGTCAGAATGGAGATGCCTTATCTATATGAGGAAGGTCACAAAATAGAAACAAGAATATGGTTTTGAGTGGGAGAGATAAATCTAGAGGGAGATCTAAATCTCCTGGAAAGTTTGTAAAGGTGTGTTGGAAATGTAGAAAGGAAGGACACTACAAAAATTACTGCAGATCTAAAGCTCTTGAGAAAGGAAAGGGATCTAATGATGTTCCTTATGCAGAGGCAAAAGCCACCTCGAATGAAGGTGGGGATGTGTATTTGGCTTCTTCTTCAAATACACATGTAGATCATGAGGAATGGTTAATTGAATCAGGTGCATCATTTCACTTCACTCCCCATAGGGAGTGGTTCTATGAGTATGATAAATATGATGGCGGTGATATCTTCCTAGAGGATGATAGGAAGGCCAAAATTTTTGGACGTGGAAAATTCAAGCTGAAGCTGCAAGGTGAAAGGATTAGAACACAACTTGGTGTTCTACACATTCCTGCATTGGGTAGAACTATTATTTCTGTAAGCAAGATGGATGATGCAAGTGTAAAAGTAGTGTTCGAGAAAGATACCTGTAAGATGGTTCGGGGAGCACTGGTATTAATGCAGGGAGTTCGGATTGGAACTCTATACAAGCTTTAGGGTAGCACTGTTATTGGTTGGGTGCAACAGTTATGTGGTTCCTGAAAGTGGAGCAAAAAGCCTAGCAGTCTCTGGAGAAAATACCATGCTATGGCATTAAAGGCTTGGACATATTGGAGAGAAGGGCCTTTAGATACTGCACGGAAATGGTATGGTAGAAGGTATGTCTAATTTCTCTCTCGATTTCGATTTCTGTGAACATTGTGTGTATGGGAAGCAGAATCGGGTGAGTTTTCCTTCTACTGCTAAGAGGGTGAACAAGATATTAAATCTTGTGCACAGTGATGTGTTTGGACCTGTGTCGGTTCCATCACTAGGTAAGTCTATGTACTACATTTCATTCATAGATGACTTCTCAAGGAATAAATGGATATATTTATTGAGGAAGAAATATGAATTCTTTGACAAATTTAAAGAATTTAAGGCTTTCGTGGAAAACCAGATAGAGAAGAAGATAAAGGTGCTGAGGACAGATAATGGTGGGGAGTTCTACAAGAAGGAATTTGAAGAGTTCTGTAAGAAGTGTGGTATATCACGACAGAAGACTAATCCATACACACCTCAGAAAAACGGATTTGCAGAAAGAATGAACAGAATGTTGATGGAAAAGGAAAGAAGAATTCTTAGTGGTACTGGGTTAGGACAAGAATTCTGGGTAGAAGCAGTGGAGACTACATGTTACTTGGTTAAAAAATCATGTTCATCAGTGTTGGAGGATAAGACTCCACATGAGGTATGGACTGGTAAGAAACCCTCTCTTTCACATTTGAGAGTATTTGGATGTGATGCATATGTACATGTGCCAAAGGAGAAAAGGACCAAGTTGGATAATAAATCTTAAAGGTGTATATTTATTGGGTATAAATATGGTTTAAAAGGTTACAAGCTTTGGAACCCAGAAATAAGGAAGATTGTGTACAGCCGAGATGTGGTGTTTAGAGACGTGAAAGATGTCGTTAAACATGAATTCCTACCAAAGGAAAATGAGAATATAGAGTTTAAGCTAAAGGAGGATGAATCAGACTCTACAATAGAAGAATACTCAGAAGAGGAAGAGCCACAAAATCCAGCTGAGAGAAGATGAATTCGAGAAAGAAGACAACTAGAAAGGTATAGTCCATCTACTTTCTGTTCAAATTTTTCCTTAACTATAATTGATGATGATCCCAATATTTTCAGGGAGGCAGTAGATTCAGAGGATGGAAAACTTTGGAAGGAGGCCATGGTTGATGAAATGGAATCCTTGCACAAAAATGAGGCATGGAATCTGGTGGAGTTGTCGGCTGGAAGGAAGCCCATCGGGAGAAAATGGGTGTTTAAGAAGAAGATGAATGTAGAAGGCAAGGTGGAGAAATACAAAGCTCGATTAGTAGCAAAAGGTTATTCCCAAGTGTCGGGAATTGAATTTGGTGATATTTTTTCTTTTGTTGCCAAGGTTACTTCTATTATACTACTTTTATCTGTTGCTACTGCATTTGATTTTGAGGTAGAATAGATGGATGTGAAGACAAAATTTCTTCATGGGGGTATGGAAGAGGAGATCTATATGAAGCAACCTGAAGGCTTTATGGTGAAGGGTAAGAAATAACTGGTATGTAGGTTAAAGAAGTCTCCGCATGGGTTAAAACAGTAACCAAGGATGTGGTATAAAAAAATTGATACCTATATACGGGGACTTGGCTTCACCAGAAGCAAGGAGGATCACTGTGTTTGTTTTAAATTAATTGGTGACCATGTTATTTATTTGGTCTTGTATGTGGATGATATGTTATTGATTGGAAATTACAAAGAAATTATCCAAGATTTGAAGACCCAACTGTTCTCCAAATTTGACATGAAGGATCTTGGTTCTGAAAACTATATTTTGGGTATGGATATTAAGAGAGATCGAGAAAAGAGGAAGATCTGGTTAAACTAGAGGAAGTATGTCAAGACTATATTCCAGAGGTTCAATATGTAGGATAGTAAACTGGTGAAGGTTTCGATTCCTATAGGTGTAAAGCTGTCTGCTGAACAATGTCTCAAGACAGAAGAAGAAGAGGCGGATATGTCCCGTGTTCGATATGCAAGTGCAGTTGGTAGCCTATTGTATGTAATGGTTTGTACTAGACCAAACATTGCACATGCAGTGGGAGTATTGAGCAGGTTTATGTCAAACCCAGAGAAGGAGCATTAGACAGCAGTGTGGCAGGTTTTCAGATATTTCCGTGGCACTAGTGATTATGGCTTGTGCCACCATGGAAGATCATGTTTGGAAAGAGTGTCGGACATTCGTGGTTTTGTTGATGCAGACTGGGTTGGAGATATGGACCAAAGAAGATCTACAAGTGAGTATGTGTTTAGCCTATTTGGAGGTGCAGTCAGTTGGATGAGTAAAAGACAGTCTACAGTGGCTCTTTCAACTACAGTGGCAGAATACATGGCAGCCACTCATGCAAGCAAGGAATCACTTTGGTTGTAGAGATTGCGTTCAAGTATGGGGTTGGTGTAGCGAGCTATAAGGATAGACTGTGATAGCCAAAGTGAAATTTTCTTGGCTAAGAACCCTGCTTATCATTCAAAGACAAAGCACATTGATGTTCAATATCACTTTGTGAGAGATATGATTGAGGATAAAAGGGTGTTGCTGGTAAAGGTGGACAATTTAAAAAATGTTGCAGATGAATTGACGAAGTCTATGAGCACTCAAAAGTTCTCTTGGTGTAGAGATACAATGGGTTTTGTAGAGCTGGGATAATGACTAAGCTCTCTCGTGGCCCCTTGTGGAAAGAAAACAACAAGTGGGAGAATGTTGGGTATGAGTTACATTCTTTCGACGACTAGTCATGTGTGAGGGGGTCACGGGGGGGGGGGGGGTGTGATAGCCCTGGGTGATAGCCCCCCTTTTACGTTGCGTCAAGTGCAACAAGGGGGGCGACAGCCCCCCCTATTCGAGGTCCGGGGCACCACCCCAGGAAAAAAAATTTGGACCCTATTTTTTGGTGGGCAGACACACCCATGGTTTTTTGCATGGGTTTGCACATGGTTTTGGGGCATGATTTTTTTCAACCGCTGGTATTTTTTAGATCTAGTCAAGGGAACTATGGTTATGTTCTAATCCAGGGTTAATGGATTGGGGTTTATGTATGCTTCGGCATGTATATATATGTGTTGTAAAACTAAAAGGAATATAATGAATAATCAAGCTAGTCATCTCAATTTTGGATCCAAGAGAAAATATTTATGTATATATATTTTATGTTTTATGCTCTCGCTATTGTTTATTTTCTGTTTTTAAGATTCATTTGTAGATAATTTCTCTATAGGGTTAAAACCTATAGTTCGTATGAGTGGTTAGTTATAATATTTGACCTATGTGATGAACCAACTACATTCATGAAGTTAATGAATGATATATTGTGCAATTTTATAAGTTCATTTTTGTATTGTTTATTCAGATGATTTACTAGTATACATTGCTACTTAATAGGAGCACATATCACATTTGATGTAGGTTCTAGAGACTTTAAAGAAGCACTAATTGTTGTCACACCTCAAGAAGTGTGATTTTTCACAATATCCTTTGGTGTATTTGGGATATGTGATAGGTGGAGGAGAGTTGAAGATAGATCCTTCCAAGATAGAGGTCATCAAGAATTGGTCGGTAAGGCTTACTAAATATTTTTGTGGTTAGGAGTTTTTTTGAGGCGGCATAGTACTTAAAGAAATTAATAGACTTTTTTCATTAGTAGCAACACCACTCCACACCACAATTCCAAGTGGCAATATTTTCCAGTGGGGAAATGGTCAACAAAGATCCTTTGTAGTGTTAAAGAAGAATATCAATCAAGCATTGGTTCTAGAATAACCAAACTTATAGTATCCATTCGAAGTGGAGACATATGCATGTGGACATGCTATGGGAGTAGTCTTAAAGCTAATTAATTGAATGGAAAAAATACAAAATTCACACAAATGTAAAATAAAATTAAAATAATAACTCGCCATACTAATAATAGAAATCTCTAATAAAAGAGTAAATCAATATGGATTTATTTTAACCTAGATCTTTTATGCACTGATCAATTATGATTTTATTTTATCTTAATCCCGCTCAATGGTTAAAAAGTATTGTACTAAAATAGATATATGCTAATATGTATATCAACCCCATTAACAAATCGCTAGAACCCAATTAGGTATCAAAATAGTGTTGCCACTACATTATTTCCTTCCTAAAAACAAGCATTGAATTTTGAATTTTGAATTGACACACACTTGACAAGTGGTGGAAGTTCCATGATAATAGCCTCAAACATAGATGAAGTGATTTTATCATCATAAGCAATAGCTAGATGATTTAGAGTCCTTAATTAAATACATGAAAACTCAATTTTATCACCATAAGCAACAACTAGGTGATTTAAAGTCAAGTTTTCCTTAATGTACATGACAATGGAACCCAAATAGGAGAGCTAGAAATAATAGCAAATATCTAACACAATGATAAAGAATGAATAGTTATTAAGTATGCTTATGAAATCCAAAAATATACTAGCAATTGCACCATATGTTGCAAAGGAAACACCTTAAGACATAGCATAGAAGAAAGAAAATGTGATATGTTATGTTATTTAATTGAATATTTAAAATATAAATATGAATTAATTTATTTAAAATTAAATTTTAGGTTTGGAGAATTGTTTGGATAAAGAAATTTATCATTTATTTTTGTCTAGTTCTGGCTTTAAAGAACAAAGTGCATTGTTGATTTTCTTGTTTTTAAAAATAAAACGTAAGTCCCACAAAAATTGTAAGAGAATATATTGAACCATATAAAAACAACTTTGTTTCCATTTATTTTATTTTTCCTTTGCAACGGTACCATATATTGTAAAGGAAACTTCGTAAGTGTATAACATATGTAAGAAAGCATAGAGGCACAAAAGGAGGCACTGTGAAATAATGAAAGGTGAATTTTGCTTCCATGGAATGAGGTCATGGAGGTTTCAAAGATATTGATCATAAGAGTGATCAACAGGTAGATAATCAAGAAATGCAATAAATATACACAAAAGAGGCAGTTCCAAGGGATGATTTTCGAAGAAGTGTTGACAGTTGTGATGTAGAACATCTAGAGGCCTCAAATGTGACCAAAACTACCCAGAACCATGAGACTTTTTCCAAGAGATACCCTCCAATCATCACTAATATTGTAAAAATGGCTTGTCTAATGCCTCTCAATCATGTTGGAAAGGTTAGTATTTTTTGATGAGGGTAGCCATCCAATTTCTGAAAATGTTATTTTACTAGGTAATGGGTTGGTTCCAAAAGTTATAGATATCCATTTGGTAGATAATGTTTTGGTTCAAGAATTTCCAGATGGCCTTCCTATAGAAGGAAGGGGTCATAAGTTATGAATGAAATCCATTGTGAGGGACATGAATGTTATAGATAGTTTGTTGAGAAATGAAAGATATGACATCAATGCCATTGGAATAGGTCTTGGAAAATATTGCATTTTTCCTAGTGAGAAAAAACTTGGTACTGTGTTTATTGAAGAATTCCCAAATAGTCCTTTGTTAGGCAATTGGTTAGCTCACCCTTTTCTAGCTAATGGGTTGGTTCAATAATTTCCATATATCCCTTGTATAGAAAAATGAGGCCATAAGTTATCAATGGAAGCTAATGGCGCTAACATGGTTGTTGTAGTGTTATATTGGGAAATGAAAGAGAGGACTCTGATGCCATTAGAAAAGGTCTTGTGAAAAAAATTCATTTGTCCCATTGAAAAATATCTTATGAAGATGAAATAGAAACAAATGTATATGAAGAAAGAGATATATATGATAAGTTTAACTCTTATTTAAATGCAGGATTTATCCATGGAAGGACAATGTCAATTGACTCCGGTCGCGGATTATCATGTTACAACCTGCACAAAAGTGGAGATGATATTATACAAGATTTAACAAATTTGATGTGATGAAGTGACTAAATAATGTGCTTTTAATTCAAAAATAAAGGGATTATCATTTTTACCTGAAGATGCCAATGTTTTAGACTTCTCTTTCCAAAAGGGACTAAGTGGGATGGAAAAAAATTACATGGAAAACACACCTTTATTGAATGGAGCTGTGGTTAGGGAGGGGGCTCAATGTAGTCTAGCTAAGTTGATTTTATTTAATCAGAAGCCTCTCAATCATTTAAAGCCAACTGTACTGGAGTCTCATGAAATTTTTTCCTATGAGGTTGATGTGAGTATTTCAAAATTCTCACAGAGGAAGAAAAGGACTAGTTTGGAAGTGGATTGATAGCCCAAGCTTAACTCATCTATCAACATATTTGCAAATGGTGCAACATGAAGCCTAGGGATGCCATAGTTAGTGCAACCAAATTGCAACTTTTCATGAACAAAACAGACCGTTGATTCATTTGCTTACAACAAGCCGTCTCAAAGTATGACATTAGCATCCTTGCATGATGTAAAAATGTTGTAGGAATTTGAAGTCTTTCATAATCAGATATTATCTAAACACAAAAATTTTAAGTCACAGAAAGGGAACAATTCCATGGAGATAGATATGGAATATGAAAAAATTGAATATAAGAATGGGAAATATTCCTCTACGAAGGAAAGTGTTAAAGCTACTGAGTTGTGAAAACATTTTCACTCCCTCACTCGAGTTCCTATTCATATCTCAAAGTGCAAAACACTTGTTCCATTAAATTCATGTTTGTCTCATGCCATGGGACTTAAAGAACATAAATAAAGCCATAGAGAATATCCAGGAAAGAGATATGCAACAAATGTCTCTTATATGATAGCTCATGGGCTTCGCATATATAAATTCAATGAACATGGACTCCAAAACCTTCCTAAGAAAAGGTCATATGTTCAAAGTGAATTTTGGATGTTCTCCCATTGAAGAGGAAAATAGTGCCAGAGGAGGAGAGTATCGATCATCCAATTTCACTAAAACATTTTAAAAATAGATTTGGATCACCAACTAAGAAAAGTGTTTTGTGTGCCAAGAAAATTCTCATGGATAACTCCTTAGAAAAACAAAATTCACTCGTAACAACTCTTATGGATGGAAATTTATTTGAAAGAATTGACACAAATTACACAGATACATGATGAAAATTTCTCCCAAAGAAATCTTATCTAAAAAAAATAATTCTAATTGTTTTAATAATGAAGGAGGTTGGACCTGAGAAGAAGGACATAGAGCCTTCTATATCAATGAATGAGTTCTGAAAAAATTATGGTTCATCTGTCAAGAAGAAGGTTATAAGAGATCACAATAAAAAGGATTATAGGTCATATTTTACCTACAAAGAACAATTATAAATCCAACAATTTTTTGTCTGATGTGAGATATTTTATTCCATTGGACCTGCAGAAACTAATAGCATCATCAATCATGACAGGAAAGAGAGATGTCAAAGTGAAAAATTTGAATGTTGTTGAAGCTGAAAAATGACTAGAAGAGAAAAGAGATCAATGATGAACGCAAAATGAGGAAAGGGTTAGCAAGGCATGGTGAATATGAGAAGAAATTTCAGGAAAAAGCCAAACAAGAATGTAACAGAGTGAAGAAAGAAGGAGAAGAAATGATTAGGGACACTAGTGATTGTAGTCACAAATCAATATCAAATGGTGTGGTGAGAAAAAATCTATTTGGACGTGCTTTGCCAAAATATCATGCAAAGAATTCTTCTCAATTAGAAACCTTTTCTTATGGTGTTGAGTTACAAGTAAAAAGAGATATAGAGGCAAAGACTAATTTGCAACAAGAAACTTTAAGAAAAATGGTAGACGAACAAAGGTAGAAAGAGGAATAACAAAAGAATAAATGAGAAGAACTTACAACAAAAAAGAGGAAAATGGAACTAATAGTAAGGAGAGATCGTGAGGAAACGAGGAAGTGATTGGAAGAGGCATACACACAACATAAGGAGACTGAAGAGAAACTACATGCATACAAGAAAGTGAAAGAACAAAGATAGAAAACTCTGGATGAATATGAGCGAAGGAGGAATGCAATGGAGGAAGAAGCATAGAAGCAACGACATATAGAAAAATAAGAGGAAGCTCTACAACTATCTATTACAAATCTTTGTACCTTTTTTTGGAGTCAAAAGAGACACCTTACAACATAATTATAGAGACACCTAACAAAAAATTATTCACTTTTTTATTTCCATATGTCAACATGTTAAAAGAAAGGGATGGAATTTTTAGATGTGTTTTTTGGTGCAAATTTGAATATAAAAATTAAACTATCTAATTTTCTATAAAATAATGGATAAAAAAAAAAAAAATTATTTTAAATTTTAAACTAAAACAACAAATCTAACTTGTTATTTTTTATTTTAAAATTAAAAATATAACTAAATAACTATATAAAATAACAACTTTAAAATTTTAGGATACCATTTTAAAAAAACACTTTTAAAAATAAATTTAATTTATAAAAAAAAATAAAAATTATTGTTTAAAATATCCTTTATCTATATTATTATTATTTTTAATGCTATATAAAGCAAAAATATGATTCATAGTATTTAATTATATTAAAATTAATTTTTTTATTTTACAATCAAATAACTATTTAAAATAATAATAAAATCTTTATTTTTATTTTATTTATTTTTTAATATTCTTATAAAATATATAAATAATAATACTAATAATAAAACAAACTAGTACACCATCACAATCATACACATATATCCTTAAAAATAAAAATAAAATTCAAATTATGTTAATATCACTCTACCTACCATTTACATCACTCAAAGGACACAAAATTAGTTGACTACAAGTCCTATATCATTAACTCAAGAGATCAAATTTAGTGGAAAAAAATATTAGTGGAAAATTTGTCTCTTTTTTCAGGAGATGAATATTCATTTTACAAGAGCAATTACTATTCAAATTTATTTTATTAAATTGAAATAATATTGAATTAAATGTTGATATATTTTTATTATATTTTTCATTTTTGTTATATTTTATATATATATATATATATATATATATATATATATATATATATATATATATATATATATATATATATATTTTGATGTTTTCAGTTTTCCTTCCATTCAATAGTAGATAGTATGTAATCTATTATTTATGACTATTTTTTTAGATACTTGTTTAGTGTAATTTATATATCTTTAAGTTGAAATTGTAATAACATTTTTAGATACATTAATGGCTAATTATTTTATTTTATTATAATATATAAATAATTAAAATATTTAATTAATAAAAAATGATATTATTAATATTTTAATATTAAAAGTAAATATAAATTTCTCATATAATAAAAAAAACTACAAACACAAACAATTTATATTTTTCAATGGCGTTATACTATTACGTTGGATAATATAAATGACCAAACTCATTTCGTATGAAAACATCTCCTTGCAAAACTTTATTCACCATGACTAGATTCTATATGTTAATCATAATAATATTTAATAAAACTCTATATTACTGATATATAAAATTAAAAGTAAAAAAAAATGATTCATATAATATAAAAATGGCAAGTACAAACCTCACGTACACAGTGAATTGCTCTTAAACATTTATTTTAGATTCTGGTGTAGGCACTGGATATCTCTGTTTATCTTCAGAGTAATCGTATATGAAGTAGTATATCATATAGTTTTTTTTTACCAGCTCACCAGGCGCTTCTGAACAGGGGCTAAGGACTCTAAAGCTGTTGTTTAAGAAGTCTGACAATTGCGGCATTTTTAAGAGACAACCTTGAGTTGCCCAGCTGTCCCATTCCATGCTGGAGAATATTTCCATTTCTTGCATTTCTGGATATGGAATTCCCAAGGCCTTGTTGTTATAAAAATTCTTATGGACATCTCATCCACCATAAATCTGCAAGTATTATTAATGTTAAAAAGCGAAACTTTGATATATATATATTAAAACTGGAATGAATTTATAAATTTAAATACAATTATTTTATAAATATTATATATAAAATAATTATAATTTTTCTCGAAATTTAAACTTACCCAATAAATTATTTAAATTATATCTAAATCTTTTAATAGGTTATATATAAATTAAACATTATAAACAAACAAATATGCAACATTTCAGACAACACCTAGGTGTGGAATTCAGTGGCTAAAATATTTTGACTTGTTATATATAAATTGAACACTATATGCATACAATATATATACAGGGTTCTAGATAGCAAAATAGTTATGGAATTCAGTGGTTGGATAAAACCAGGTACCCGCAGTAGCCTTTTTCATTTGCGTATATATTAGTCTAAAGAATAGCAAGCTCTCAAAATTTATTTCAAATTTATTCGCGAGAAAGTCGAAATCCAGCTCATCGTGCCGTGTGATGAGAGCTGCAAGAGAATATCATTCGTATCTTGATGGGACCTGCAAGACAATATCATTTGCATCTAAATCACGGTCTTGATGCTATCGGATTAAGCCCATTCTGTCAATAAAATGGTTTCAAAATTTCTACACAAATTTCTTTCCAATGGTTTTGTTTATAGGGAAAGTGTCTGCTATTATCTGCAATTTGGATTTCAGGAAATAAAAATAATTCGCGGTCGCAGTCGGTGAGCCCCCACAACCCGCAATCCACTGCGTGAAGAAGAAACTATTCGTGAAGGTGGGGAGCCCCAGAGCCTGCAATCCACTGCGTTAAACCGTTCCTGAGGGATCGAATTTGTGTGCAAGGCGATAAGGGTGTAAAAAGTAATAGTCCTTTCCTTCCGACTACCGTAATATTTTTTTCTAACTGCTTTTGCCTATCCAACGATTAAACATTCTTTGATTGTCTAACATATAATTTAATGGCACATAGTGATGACAGGTGGGCAAATGAAAAGTATTTTTCATATAAAAATGCCTTAAGGCGTAAATATCTAACACAATGATGAAGAATGAATAGTTATTAAGTATTAAGTATGTTTATGAAATCTCAAAATTTTTGATTTCAACATTTTGTCTTCTTATTCTTATCATGTTGCAAGTGATTGTGATCATGAAATGAAAAAACAATCAAAACTAGTTTTAATATACAAAAACATTATTTTTGGGCTAAACATTAAGAAAGAATCATGTAGCAGTGTATTTTATCATAAACTAAAGTCTTCTTATTAATTTTTGTGCTTTCATATTTAGGGTCTAGTCCCTAACAATGCAATCTAAGATATTTCTATATATTTTGTAACTAGGGATGCAAAAAATAGAATTGAGAATTTGTTCCTATTGGTTAAATCATGTCTACAGATGACTATGGTCACATATGGCAATTATGTAGTGATATATGGAAATTATGTTTTCTTAAACGAGTTAAATTGCATTGTTTCCTGTTGCATTATATCAAATATGATTAATTAAAAATGAAATGAGTTATAGATGTTATGGAAAAAATTATAAGGGGATACCCTACTAAAAGTGAAATAAGCTGGGGTTTTCAATTACATTGAAAGTATTGAGGATATTCCATATAGATTAGAGTTGTCGAAAATAATAGTTTTAAAGTAATTTCCACTCAGGGAGGAATAAAATAAATGTAGAGTGAGCTCATAAAGGAGAGAAGTTATGCCCTAAACGACAATGGAAATGCGTAGCATGAAAATTTATTTGTATGTAAGGATATGATCTATAGGAATCATATTCTAAATGGAATAATGCACTAGAAAAAAATTATAGTTGTTTGTAAAATACAAAGATGAAATTTTGGAAATTGGTTTTTTCTAAGGAATACATTCTTTTAACTATGAATTTTCTCAACCTCTACGATCTGTTTTTTGATAAAATGTTAGCCATTAGATATTGTATCAAAAAACCAAATAAACATGGACAATATATATTTAAAATTAGAAGAAAAATATAGAAACTTCTTTAAAACCACACAAACTATTTAAAAAAAAAAAAAAACTTTATAAATATATAAATTAGCAATATAACAATTAAAAGGAGTATATTTCCAATGTAAATTTATAAATTAAGTTTCGCCTTATCTTTACGTTGAGTTGCAAATCATATTAAATTAAGGTAGTGTTTAACTTATTGATGAAATGAAATTTTTCACTAGAATTTGGGGATTCAGTTTCGAACAAGATTATGATTATTTTTTGTTTAAAATATAATTTGAATGTATAAATAGATTTAATCCCCAGGACACTATAATTTGATGTATTAAACAACTTAAGCACAAGCTTTTAAATATCTTTACCAAATTTTAGTTAAAATTAAGCCAAAACAATGTGAAAAAATCATTTTTGTCTATTAATTATACTACACATTAAATTAGTATTGAAAATAGGTAAAATAACTCATTTAAAAATGGGTAAAATATCACATCCTATTGTAAAACTTGTGACTTTCAATTAAAACAAAATAAAACTTAAAAGAGTAATTCTGCTAGTAATGAAGACTATCAATTATATTTAATGTGTTAAGATAGAAATAAAGAGATATAAGAATTAGTGCTTCTCTGGTAACCTTGTAATACTAGCATACCCTTGAAACAGGGAAAGGGAACACCTAAATCAGTCATACTTTCTTAAATCATAGGTTAATTCCACAAATCACAATACTTTAACAAACAAAAAATATTTAAATTTTCATTCAAAATTATGTATTTAACTTAAAAGAATGTTTCACCTAGTATAGAAAGCATTTTTTTGAGAAGAGCTTAATATATAAAACATATTTTTAACATTTAATTTAATTTATTTTAATGTTAATTTTATAATAAAATTAAAATAACAAATATAAAATTCAAATTTATATATTATTTAAATAAGAATATATTTAAAAAAAAAATTATATTTAAATTTACATTTATTTTCAAGTAAATTTAAATTAATATTAAAAAGCTAGTTAGTATAAATCAAACTTTGATTAACTTATGGAAAAAAAAATTAAAAATATTATTATCAGCCTATTTTGATCCTATTATATATAACATTAAATTGATATCTAGTATGTTTTTTATATATATAAATAAGATTAAAATGTTATGTATTTAAGAAAAAAAACTAATTTTTTCATTATCCCAAATATCCATTCACTAATTAAATATATACCAAAATATTTAGTAATGGAGATTTGATCATGCAAAAAATTGTGCTATAAAATTCATAAATTTTAAATTTCAAGTGAAGTAGAAAAACCATAAGTTCACCAAAACTATGAAGAGAATGTGGAAATATCAATAGTTCTTGGAAGGACTAAATTGATTCGAGGTGTAGAATTTAGATTTTTGCATAAACCCTTCTTTAGGTTCTTCTACCTAACGAGCATAGATCCATCTTAAGTACGGATCTAACATGAGCCAAAAGAAATGAAATTTATAAAATATGAAGAGAGCTAGAGACAATGGTTGCACACAACAAGCACACACTGTTTTTTTATCAATCACAATAGTTACAATATATAGTACATAGAAAATTGAATTTGACAAATGATGGCTCAGACATGACACAATACACAATTCCAATTCATAACATAGGAATCAACAACTTATAGATTGACATCTTAGGACTCACAATGACACTTACATATCACATGGAAGCATTACTTCCAACACAAATTTCTTCACCTACATATGACATGGAAGCATCACTTCCAACAAAAATTTTGATGGCTCAGACATGACACAATACACAATTCCAATTAGTAACATAGGAATCAACAACTTATAGATTGACACCTTGGGACTCACAATGACACTTATGACATGGAAGCATTACTTCCAACACAAATTTCTTCATGTACATATGACATGAAAGCATCACTTCCAACACAAATTTCTTCAGGTGCAAAATATAATGAAATGTTTTTAGAGTGGAAGTACATTTGACATGAAAGCATCACTTCCAACACAAATTTCTTCAGGTGCAAAATACAATGAAACATTTTTAGAGTGGAAGATAGAATGTATTATTTTTCATTGTTTAAATTGTATTTTTGAACACTAAATAGAGTATATATAGGACCAAATAAAAAAATTTAAAACTTATTTTTATATATATATATAAATATATGAAGTTGATATCCACATAAATTAGTTAACATAAATCTTGAAATACTTTATTTAAATATTTTGTTGAAATATTTTTGAAAAATAAAAGATTTAAACATCTCATTCACACATTTTTTTTACTTTTAATTACTTTAGAATATATTCATTTTTCTAGATTATAGTGCACATTAATTTTCTATTTAGAACATAATTTTAATTTTAAAGGGACAGGAACAGAGGGACGAACTTACACATATTGTCATACTGGGTGAGTTGTAGAATGAGCCTTCAGGGTTGTAGGGTGGGTTGTACAAAATATTTTAAAAAAATAATTGTTATTATAAAAATATATAGAGTAGGTTGTAAAATAAGCCTTCAGAGTTACAGGGTAGATTGTACAAAGAATTAAAAATAATAATTGTTATTATAAAAATATATAAATATAGTATTAATTTAAAGTTTTGAAATAAAATACCATAACAATTAAAATTGTGAAGTTGAGTTATTTAGAAATTCAAATACAATGATTTACGTGACTTTGAATAAGTTGAAAATAGAAAAAATCACTTTTCACTTGAAACATTTTCTATACACAACCTTATTAAAATGTAATTTCAAATTATTAGCAATAATTTGAATTTTCCTAAATTCTTATTTTACATCAAAAATAAAAAATTTCAAAACCCTTATTTAAATTTTCAATCAAATTTTACTTTAATAAACCTTTATCATAATTATTATATCATTTACAATTCTCTATATTTTGTTTAAGAAAAAACGATTTAATTAGAAAAGAAATTTTACATTTCCACTTCAACTAAAATAAAATAAGATATATATTATTAAAGAATAACTAGAAGTTTCCCCTAAAGGTGCAAAAATACACCGAAGGTATAGAAGAACTGAGAAGATCCTCTCCCCAATATATGTTTATGAATTTAGATGAACAGGAGCAAGTAATTGTGGAATTTAAGCCACGTAATGAGGGATTTTGTTTGGTTCTTCTATGTGGGGAGTTACACATATTCATATATCCATATGAAATGCATCACAAATCTGAACAACTTCGACTATTCAAAAAAGTGGAGATAAAACAAATCCATCTGGACACACGAAATAAAATGCAAACCAAAAGCATATAATTCAAAAGTCTGTCACTCCAAAGAATCAGCTCCAGCTCTAGCTCATCATTAAAAAAACCAATCACCATCGTTCACGGAATTTTTAAAACTATTTCGAAGGTACTCCATGCTTCCCAGAATTAAACACCATTACGAAAAACCAATCACCATCATTAATGGAATTTATAAGACTAATTAGAAATTCTTAAACTCTTAAAATTAATTCCATAAAGTATGAAATTTGTTCAATTCCATTAGAAGTTACACTTTTCACATAGTAAATTCTAAATTTTAATGGTTTTCATTACAGAGTACCAGTGAAAATTTTAATGTGGTTTTCACTAAATTTTTATAGCTATGAAAGATTATACTTGTGTCAAACCAAGGATATTGAACATTCTGGTGATATATATTTTTTAAATTCAAGTATATTGAACATCCCATAAACCTGCTCCTTACTTTAAAATGTATAGATTCACATATGGCTTTGCTTCACCGAAGAAATCAAATCATAAATTAAAAATAAAAATGTCGGACAAGTTCCTAATTTCAAATGGAAAAATCACTCTAAATAATAAAATAATTTCAGTTCATCTCCACTCGTTTCCCAGAGTCATTTTAAATATTTCCCATAAAAACCCGAATAAAAATTTGAGACATTACTGGTTTTGATAACAGTGCAACTCCAGAAATAACAGTGATGCAATATCTGTGATAACTAAAACCGTCCAGCTTCTAAACGACGTACCTTGTTTGGTTGACACCAAGCTATTTGATACGTATAGTTTTGAAAAGAAGAGAGCTCCTCTGAGTTGTTATCATCAATGGACTGGCTGCCATTCTGCATCACATGCATTCACATTCTTCTTGAGGTCATTTTCTGTTAAAGTTGTGTTATAGAATTCAATGTTTATGAACGACTATAGCCAATGATTTCTTTTTGTACATATATTGTGTGTATGATACACTTCGCTGCAATGCAGAGAGGTTGGTCATAGGTTGACTGGATTCTTTTATTCAATTGGAGCAAACACAACAAATATATAAATGAGGTTTTGCACGATGTATATACAACATGGCTATATTGAGCATATTATAAGGATATATACATATTTTTTCAAAGCCCATTGGCTTCTTTGCTGTATATATAATTAGGAGTGCAGTACTCTAAATTGTTGTGTGTATATATTTGAATTAGGAGTGCAGGAGTGCACTCTGAAGTCTTCTGCAATCAATGAGTTAATTTCACAACCAAAACCAAGAAAAGCATCTCTCCTACCGCCAGAACGCAGTAATGAAAATGAAAAGAAGTCGCCTTCCTCCATTCAATGCCTAACTGGTTACAGACGGTCATGAAAACAAGGTTCAGAGAATCGATTGCCATGAACAGATTCATAAATATATCATTTCATCTTTTGACAATTGATTAGGTCATGTAATTAATTGCTCTCAACGTTAATAAAACTTACTATATTATTGAATGAAAACCCACCTGGAATCAAAGAAAATGCAGTTCTCTTAATGGCGCGGGACTGGAGGCATCATCGTCAACAGACTCCATAGCATTAAGATCTACGAAAACCATTTTGTTTTCATTCTTGATAACTCCTGCACCACCTATGGGACTGGTGTATAATTTGACTACATTAGGGGAGCTACCCAATTTCTCATGATCTTTAACAGAAAAAACGTCCATGCCCGCCTTTAATGTTCTCGTCTCGTCAAAAACCCTCTGCGTTGCCTTACTGAAAAGGAAAGGAGAAGAGGCCGAGGAGGGGTATGTGTTACTCGAATTTCCATCTTGAGGAGGCCGCAACAACGCCATGGAATTAGTTGCAGGAAACCGATCCCATCCTTGCAGTATGGTGGGGGAAGGGCTAGTCTTAGCACCAAGTTCTACTGGGCGAGCTGTTGCTGTGAGCTTAGGAGAAAGGCCAAGTCCAATACTCTTTCTCGCTCGTCTTCCAGGCGTACTCACTGCGGGTACGGCATTTTGCCCATTGCGGGTTCTATCAAGGGGATAGTCATATGAGCGTAGCGAAGACAGAAACGACACATTCTGCTGCTTTCCTCCTGCAACCTCGTTTCTCCGCTCGGCAACAGGAGCCTCTGCGAGGCATTTCTTGATTCCGTTCTTGGCTTTCTTGGACGCGAGCGGAAGAGGAATGTTGCACATCGTCACGGGAAAAATAGGAATGTTCCACGGGCGTCACAAGAAAAAGAAATGTTGCACATACTAATCGTGTAAGCGGCGAGCTAATAATAGAGAAGCCACTCCTGCAAAATGGAAACATCCATCCGGCATCTGCGGCAACGGTAACAGAAGAAGGCAGAAATATCTGTCTAACTGGAGTGGGAGTGACACGGATGTCATAGATCAACAGCTTAAAACAATGACAACTATGCCCAGAACGAACGGTAGAAAATGAAAATGTTGACGATGGTCTAGTGGAATTCTTCCAATATAACACCTTCAGTTAAATATAATTTAAGAACCATTTAATTAAAAAAGAAACATTACATTTTGATTGTGATCGTGATTCCACTTCAACTAAAATAAAATAGATATATATTAGTAAAGAATAAATATAATTTAGAATTAGAACAGAAGCCACCCGAGTCCATTCTAGTCCACTCTCCCACGCGGGATTGTAACTAAATTAAATTATTGTAATAACAGATATTTATGGGATTACTAGCTTTGTGTTTTATTTTTTGTAATTCAATTATTTTTTAATTCACCCAATTAACCTAATCTTTCGTAAATATTAATTACACTTAAATTAAATTGCGTAACTGATAAACCCAGGAAGACATCGGCACTCCTGGGTCTCCCATGAATCGAACCCTCTTCGTATTCTCCCGGTGTTACTGCATTTGAATGCACCATCGAAATTGATGGAAGAAACAAAACAGTGGAGGAACGCACACCTAATTGCTGACAGCACAAGGCAGAGAACCAGAAAGTACTTAATATCAATAAAGTACTTATTATTACCGAATTCAGAGGTTCCACCTTAAATTCAAATTCAAGCGGCAACATTCAAAATTTAAGAAAACCCACCAGATGACGTGGACGTGGAAAGACTTTCTTGAAAAGCATTTCAAGTTTCTTTTTGGTTATAGACGTTGTGGTGGTAAGTTGTGATCCGCTCCTTTTAACGGTCCATCAAGCTTTTTCTTGAGGGAATCTATATATATATGTGTGTGGGGCTGCCTCTCAACGAATAGTTCATATTCTTCTTCTATCATCTGTATCATCATCTTTCATATTCTTCTTCTATCATCTGTATCATCATCTTCTTCTATCACCTGTATCATCTGTATTTGTATTTGCAGCTAATATTTTCGTATGTGCATTGGAAGTGTTTTCTCTGTAACTCTGAGTGGAAGTGTTTTTATCTCGTCGTTCTTGTGGGTCTTTGTCTGTAGCTTTTGATAGAGACGACTGAATTGACGTCTGTAGTTTTTGATAGAGATGACTGAATTGACCATCAGCGAGAAGGGATGGATGCATGGACGAATGAAAGACGTTGTGTGAGGTGTTTACAGTAGAGAGAAGGAAGGAAACAGAGAAT
>CM076569.1:691086196-691093696 GCA_034641835.2 Pinus albicaulis | reverse complement strand
TCCACTGCGTGAAGAAGAAACTATTCGTGAAGGTGGGGAGCCCCAGAGCCTGCAATCCACTGCGTTAAACCGTTCCTGAGGGATCGAATTTGTGTGCAAGGCGATAAGGGCGTAAATTGTAATAGTCCTTTCCTTCCGACTACCGTAATCTTTTTTTCTAACTTCTTTTGCGTATCCAACGATTAAACATTCTCTGATTGTCTAACATATAATTTAATGGCACATAGTGATGACAGGTGGGCAAATGAAAAGTATTTTTCATATAAAAATGCCTTAAGGCATAAATATCTAACACAATGATCAAGAATGAATAGTTATTAAGTATTAAGTATGTTTATGAAATCTCAAAATTTTGGATTTCAACATTTTGTCTTCTTATTCTTATCATGTTGCAAGTGATTGTGATCATGAAATGAAAAAACTATCAAAACTAGTTTTAATATACAAAAACATTATTTTTGGGCTAAACATTAAGAAAGAATCATGTAGCAGTGTATTTTATCATAAACTAAAGTCTTCTTATTAATTAGTGTGCTTTCATATTTAGTGTCTAGTCCCTAACAATGCAATCTAAGATATTTCTATATATTTTGTAACTAGGGATGCAAAAAATAGAATTGAGAATTTGTTCCTATTGGTTAAATCATGTCTACAGATGACTATGGTCACATATGGAAATTATGTTTTCTTAAACGAGTTAAATTGCATTGTTTCCTGTTGCATTATATCAAATATGATTAATTAAAAATGAAATGAGTTATAGATGTTATGGAAAAAATTATAAGGGGATACCCTACTAAAAGTGAAATAAGTTGGGGTTGTCAATTACATTGAAAGTATCGAGGATATTCCATATAGATTAGAGTTGTCTAAAATAATAGTTTTAAAGTAATTTCCACTCAGGGAGGAATAAAATAAATGTAGAGTGAGCTCATAAAGGAGAGAAGTTATGCCCTAAATGACAATGGAAATGCGTAGCATGCAAATTTATTTGTATGTAAGGATATGATCTATAGGAATCATATTCTAAATATAGAAACTTCTTTAAAACCACACAAACTATTTAAAAAAAAAAAAACTTTATAAATATATAAATTAGCAATATAACAATTAAAAGGAGTATATTTCCAATGTAAATTTATAAATTAAGTTTGGCCTTATCTTTACGTTGAGTTGCAAATCATATTAAATTAAGGTAGTGTTTAACTTGCTGAGTTGCAAATCATATTAAATTAAGGTAGTGTTTAACTTATTGATGAAATGAAATTTTTCACTAGAATTTGCGGATTCAGTTTCGAACAAGATTATGATTATTTTTTGTTTAAAATATAATTTGAATGTATAAATAGATTTAATCCCCAGGACACTATAATTTTATGTATTAAACAACTTAAACTCAAGCTTTTAAATATCTTTACCAAATTTTAGTTAAAATTAACCCAAAACAATGTGAAAAAATCATTTTTGTCTATTAATTATACTACACATTAAATTAGTATTGAAAATAGGTAAAATAACTCATTTAAAAATGGGTAAAATATAACATCATATTGTAAAACTTGTGACTTTCAATTAAAACAAAATAAAACTTAAAAGAGTAATTCTGCTAGTAATGAAGACTATCAATTATATTTAATGTGTTAAGATAGAAATAAAGAGATATAAGAATTAGTGCTTCTCTGGTAACCTTGTAATACTAGCATACCCCTGAAACAGGGAAAGGGAACACCTAAATCAGTCATACTTTCTTAAATCATAGGTTAATTCCACAAATCACAATACTTTAACAAACAAAAAATATTTAAATTTTCATTCAGAATTATGTATTTAACTTAAAAGAATGTTTCACCTAGTATAGAAAGCATTTTTTTGAGAAGAGATTAATATATAAAACATATTTTTAACATATAATTTAATTTATTTTAACATAATATAAAATTAAAATTTATATATTATTTAAATAAGAATATATTTTAAAAAAAATATATATTTAAATTTACATTTATTTTCAAGTAAATTTAAATTAATATTAAAAAGCTAGTTAGTATAAATCAAACTTTGATTAACTTATGGAAAAAAAAATTAAAAATATTATAGCCAAAATTATAAACTGAGTTTAAAATTTTGTAGAAAATTATCAGCCTATTTTGATCCTATTATATGTAACATTAAATTGATATCTAGTATGTTTTATATATATATAAATAAGATTAAAATGTTATGTATTTAAGAAAAAAAAACTATTTTTTTCATTATCCCAAATATCCATTACTAATTAAATATATACCAAAATATTTAGTAATGGAGATTTGATTATGCAAAAAATTGTGCTATAAAATTCATAAATTTTAAATTTCAAGTGAAGTAGAAAAACCATAAGTTCACCAAAACTATTTAGAGAATGTGGAAATATCAATAGTTCTTGGAATGACTAAATTGATTCAAGGTGTAGAATTTAGATTTTTGCATAAACCCTTCTTCAGGTTCTTCTACCTAACGAGCATAGATCCATCTTAAGTACGGATCTAACATGAGCCAAAAGAAATGAAATTTATAAAATATGAAGAGAGCTAGAGACAATGGTTGCACACAACAAGCACACACTGTTTTTTTATTAATCACAATAGTTACAATATATAGTACATAGACACATACATATGACATGGAAGCATTACTTCCAACACAAATTTCTTCACCTACATATGACATGGAAGCATCACTTCCAACACAAATTTTGATGGCTCAGACATGACACAATACAAAATTCCAATTAGTAACATAGGAATCAACAACTTATAGATTGACACCTTGGGACTCACAATGACACTTACATATGACATGGAAGCATTACTTCCAACACAAATTTCTTCATGTACATATGACATGAAAGCATCACTTCCAACACAAATTTCTTCAGGTGCAAAATATAATGAAACGTTTTTAGAGTGGAAGTACATATGACATGAAAGCATCACTTCCAACACAAATTTCTTCAGGTGCAAAATACAATGAAACGTTTTTAGAGTGGAAGATAGAATGTATTATTTTTCATTGTTTAAATTGTATTTTTGAACACTAAATAGAGTATATATAGGACCAAATAAAAAATTTTAAAACTTATTTTTTTATATATATATATAAATATATGAAGTTGATATCCACATAAATTAGTTAACATAAATCTTGAAATACTTTCTTTAAATATTTTGTTGAAATATTTTTGAAAAATAAAAGATTTAAACATCTCATTCACACATTTTTTTTACTTTTAATTACTTTAGAATATATTCATTTTTTTAAATTATAGTGCACATTAATTTTCTATTTTGAACATAATTTTAATTTTAAAGGGACAGGAACAGAGGGACGAACATACACATATTGTCATACTGGGTGAGTTGTAGAATGAGCCTTCAGGGTTGTAGGGTGGGTTGTACAAAATATTTAAAAAAAATAATTGTTATTATAAAAATATATAGAGTAGGTTGTAGAATAAGCCTTCAGAGTTACAAGGTAGATTGTACAAAGAATTAAAAAAAATAATTGTTATTATAAAAATATATAAATATAGTATTCATTTAAAGTTTTGAAATAAAATACCATAACAATTAAAATTGTGAAGTTGAGTTATTTAGAAAGTCAAATACAATGATTTACGTGAATTTGAATAAGTTGAAAATAGAAAAAATCACTTTTCACTTGAAACATTTTCTATACACAACCTTATTAAAATGTAATTTCAAATTATTAACAATAATTTGAATTTTCTTAACTTCTTATTTTGCATCAAAAATTAAAAATTTCAAAACCCTTATTTAAATTTTCAATCAAATTTTACTTTAATAAACCTTTATCATAATTATTATATCATTTACAATTCTCTATATTTTTTTTTAAGAAAAAACGATTTAATTAGAAAAGAAATTTTACATTTCCACTTCAACTAAAATAAAATAAGATATATATTATTAAAGAATAACTAGAAGTTTCCCCTAAAGGTGCAAGAATACACGGAAGGTATAGAAGAACTGAGAAGATCCTCTCCCCAATATATGTTTATGAATTTAGATAAACATGAGCAAGTAATTGTGGAATTTAAGCCACGTAATGAGGGATTTTTTTTGGTGAATACATATTTTCGATAACTCTATTAAATAATTTTCTTCTGTGTGGGGAGTTACACATATTCATATATCCATATGAAATGCATCACAAATCTGAACAACTTCGGCTATTAAAAAAAGTGGAGATAAAACAAATCCATCTGGACACACGAAATAAAATGCAAACCAAAAGCATACAATTCAAAAGTCCGTCACTCCAAAGAATCAGCTCCAGCTCCAACTCATCATTAAAAAAACCAATCACCATCGTTAACGGAATTTTTAAAACTATTTCGAAGGTACTCCATGCTTCCCAGAATTAAGCACCATTACGAAAAACCAACCACCATCATTAATGGAATTTATAAGACTAATTAGAAATTCTTAAACTCTTAAAATTAATTCCATAAAGTATGAAATTTGTTCATTTCCATTAGAAGTTACACTTTTCACATAGTAAAGTCTAAATTTTAATGGTTTTCATTACAGAGTACCAGTCAAAATTTTAATATGGTTTTCACTAAATTTTTATAGCTATGAAAGATTATACTTGTGTCAAACCAAGGATATTGAACATTCTGGTGATATATATTTTTTAAATTCAAGTATATTGAAGATCCCATAAACCTGCTCCTTACTTGAAAATGTATAGATTCGCATATGGCTTTGCTTCACCGAAGAAATCAAATCATAAATTAAAAATAAAAATGTCAGACAAGTTCCTAATTTCAAATGGAAAAATTACTCTAAATAATAAAATAATTTCAGTTCATCTCCACTCGTTTCCCAGAGTCATTTTAAATATTTCCCATAAAAACCCGAATAAAAATTTGAGACATTACTGGTTTTCGTAACAGTGCAACTCCAGAAATAATAGTGATGCAATATCTGTGATAACTAAAACCGGCCAGCTTCTAAACGACGTACCTTGTTTGGTCGACACCAAGCTATTTGATACGTATTGTTTTGAAAAGAAGAGAGCTCCTCTGAGCTGTTATCATCAATGGACTGGCTGCCATTCTGCATCACATGCATTCACATTCTTCTTGAGGTCATTTTCTGTTAAAGTTGTGTTATAGAATTCAATGTTTATGAACGACTATAGCCAATGATTTCTTTTTGTACATATATTATGTGTACGATACACTTCGCTGCAACGCAGAGAGGTTGGTCATAGGTTGACTGGATTCTTTTATTCAATTGGAGCAAACACAACAAATATATAAATGAGGTTTTGCACGATGTATATACAACATGGCCATATTGAGCATATTATAAGGATATATACATATTTTGTCAAAGCCCATTGGTTTCTTTGCTGTATATATAATTAGGAGTGCAGTACTCTAAATTGTTGTGTGTATATATTTGAATTAGGAGTGCAGGAGTGCACTCTGAAGTCTTCTGCAATCAATGAGTTAATTTCACGACCAAAACCAAGAAAAGCATCTCTCCTACCGCTAGAACGCAGTAATGAAAATGAAAAGAAGTCGCCTTCCTCCATTCAATGCCTAACTGGTTACAGACAGTCATGAAAACAAGGTTCAGAGAATCGATTCCCATGAACAGATTCATAAATATATCATTTCAGCTTTTGACAATTGATTAGGTCATGTAATTAATTTCTCTCAACGTTAATAAAACTTACTATATTATTGAATGAAAACCCACCTAGAATCGAAGAAACTGCAGTTCTCTTAATGGCGCGAGACTGGAGGCATCATCGTCAACAGACTCCATAGCATTAAGATCTACGAAGACCATTTTGTTATCGTTCTTGATAACTCCCACACCACCTATGGGACTGGTGTATAATTTGACTACATTAGGGGAGCTACCCAATTTCTCGTGATCTTTAACATAAAAAACGTCCATGCCCTCCTTTAACGTTCTCGTCTCGTCAAAAACCCTCTGCGTTGCCTTACTGAGAAGGAAAGGAGAAGAGGCCGAGGAGGGGTATGTGTTACTCGAATTGCCATCTTGAGGAGGCTGCAACAACGCCATGGAATTAGTTGCAGGAAACCGATCCCATCCTTGCAGTATGGTGGGGGAAGGGCTAGTCTTAGCACCAAGTTCTACTGGGCGAGCTGTTTCTGTGAGCTTAGGAGAAAGGCCAAGGCTAATATAAGCTCCTGCTGGGCGTACTCCCTATAGGTGCAGAAAGCTGTCGCTGGAGGTTCTATCCAAGGGGATAGTCATATGGGCGTAAGCCAGGCAAGAAACGGCCTGTTCCTGCCTGCTTTCCTCCTGCAACCTCCGTTTCTCAAGCTCGGCAACGCCGAGGCCTCTCTGGCGTTGTTTCTTGATTCCGTTCTTGGCTTTCTTGGATGCAGAGCGGAAGAGGAATGTTGCACAGACGTCACGAGAAAAATAGGAATGTTCCACAGGCATCACAAGAAAAAGAGGAATGTTGCACATACTAATCGTGTAAGCGGCGAGCTAATAATAGAGAAGCCACTCCTGCAAAATGGAAACATCCATCCGGCATCCACGGCAACGGTAACAGAGGGAGGCAGAAATATCTGTCTAACTGGAGTGGGAGTGACACGGATGTCACAGATCAACGACTTAAAACAATGACAACTGTGCCCAAAACTAACGGTAGAAAATGAAAATGTTGACGATGGTCTAGTGGAATTCTTCCAATATAACACCTTTGGTGTAAATATAATTTAAAAACCATTTAATTAAAAAAGAAACATTACATTTTGATTGTGATCGTGATTCCACTTCAACTAAAATAAAATAGATATATATTAGTAAAAAATAAATATAATTTAGACTTAGAACAGAAGCCACCCAAGTCCATTCTAGTCCACTCTCCCACGCGGGATTGTAACTGAGTTAAATTAGTGTAATAACAGATATTTATGGGATTACTAGCTTTGTGTTTTATTTTTTGTAATTCAATTATTTTTTAATTCACCCAATTAACCTAATCTTTCATAAATATTAATTACACTTAAATTAAATTGCGTAACTGCTAAACCCAGGAAGACATCGGCACTCCTGGGTCTCCCATGAATCGAACCTTCTTCGTATTCTCCCGGTGTTACTGCATTTGAATGCACCATCGAAATTGATGGAAGAAACAAAACAGTGGAGGAACGCACACCTAATTGCTGACAGCAGAAGGCAGAGGGCCAGAAAGTACTTAATATCAATAAAGTACTTATTATTACCGAATTCAGAGGTTCCAGCTTAAATTCAAATTCAAGCGGCAACATTCAAAATTTAAGAAAACCCACCAGATCACGTGGACGTGGAAAGACTTTCTTGAAAAGCATTTCAGGATTTTTTTTGGTTATAGACGTTGTGGTGGTAAGCTGTGATCCGCTCCTTTTAACGGTCCATCAAGCTTTTTCTTGAGGGAATCTATATATATATGTGTGTGGGG
>CM076569.1:691056196-691081196 GCA_034641835.2 Pinus albicaulis | reverse complement strand
ATTAATTAAAAATGAAATGAGTTATAGATGTTATGGAAAAAAATTATAAGGGATACCCTACTAAAAGTGAAATAATTTAGAGGTTTCAATTACATCGAAAGTATTGAGGATATTCCACTTATAGATTAGAGTTGTCGAAAATAATAGTTTTAAAGTAATTTCTACTCGAGGAGGAATAAAATAAATGTAGAGGTGAGCTCATAAAGGAGAGAAGTTATGCCCTAAACGACAATGGAAATGCGTAGCATGCAAATTTATTTGTATGTAAGGATATGATCTATAGGAATCATATTCTAAATGGAATAATGCACTAGAAAAAAATTATAGTTTTTTGTAAAATACAAAGATGAAATTTTGGAAATTGGTTTTTTCTAAGGAATACATTCTTTTCACTATGAATTTTCTCAACCTCTAGGATCTGTTTTTTGATAAAATGTTAGCCATTAGATATTGTATCCAAAAACCAAATAAACATGGACAATATATATTTAAAATTAGAAGAAAAATATAGAAACTTCTTTAAAACCACACAAACTATATTAAAAAAAAAAACTTTATAAATATATAAATTAGCAGTATAACAATTAAAAGGAGTATATTTCCAATGTAAATTTATAAATTAAGTTTGGCCTTATCTTTACGTTGAGTTGCAAATCATATTAAATTAAGGTAGTGTTTAACTTATTGATGAAATGAAATTTTTCACTAGAATTTGGGGATTCAGTTTCGAACAACATTATGATTATTTTTTGTTTAAAATATAATTTGAATGTATAAATAGATTTAATCCCCAGGACACTATAATTTGATGTATTAAACAACTTAAACTCAAGCTTTTAAATATCTTTACCAAATTTTAGTTAAAATTAACCCAAAACAATGTGAAAAAATCATTTTTGTGTATTAATTATACTACACATTAAATTAGTATTGAAAATAGGTAAAATAACTCATTTAAAAATGGGTAAAATATAACATCATATTGTAAAACTTGTGACTTTCAATTAAAACAAAATAAAACTTAAAAGAGTAATTCTGCTAGGAATGAAGACTATCAATTATATTTAATGTGTTAAGATAGAAATAAAGAGATATAAGAATTAGTGCTTCTCTGGTAACCTTGTAATACTAGCATACCCCTGAAACAGGGAAAGGGAACACCTAAATCAGTCATACTTTCTTAAATCATTGGTTAATTCCACAAATCACAATACTTTAACAAACAAAAAATATTTAAATTTTCATTCAAAATTATGTATTTAACTTAAAAGAATGTTTCACCTAGTATAGAAAGCGTTTTTTTTGAGAAGAACTTAATATATAAAACATATTTTTAACATTTAATTTAATTTATTTTAATATTAATTTTATAATAAAATTAAAACAACAAATATAAAATTCAAATTTATATATTATTTAAATAAGAATATATTTAAAAAAAAAAAATTATATTTAAATTTATATTTATTTTCAAGTAAATTTAAATTAATATTAAAAATCTAGTTAGTATAAATCAAACTTTGATTAACTTATGGAAAAAAAAATTAAAAATATTATAGCCAAAATTATAAACTGAGTTTAAAATTTTGTAGAAAATTATCAGCCTATTTTGATCCTATTATATGTAACATTAAATTGATATCTAGTATGTTTTTTATATATATAAATAAGATTAAAATGTTATGTATTTAAGAAAAAAAAACTATTTTTTTCATTATCCCAAATATCCATTTACTAATTAAATATATACCAAAATATTTAGTAATGGAGATTTGATTATGCAAAAAATTGTGCTATAAAATTCATAAATTTTAAATTTCAAGTGAAGTAGAAAAACCGTAAGTTCACCAAAACTATGAAGAGAATGTGGAAATATCAATAGTTCTTGGAATGACTAAATTTTTCGAGGTGTAGCATTTAGATTTTTGCATAAAATCTTCTTTAGGTTCTTCTACCTAACCAGCATAGATCCATCTTAAGTACGGATCTAACATGAGCCAAAAGAAATGAAATTTATAAAATATGAAGCGAGCTAGAGACAATGGTTGCACACAACAAGCACACACTGTTTTTTTATTAATCACAATAGTTACAATATATATTACATAGAAAATTGAATTCGACAAATGATGGCTCAGACATGACACAATACACAATTCCAATTCATAACATAGGAATCAACAACTTATAGATTGACATCTTAGGACTCACAATGACACTTACATATGACATGGAAGCATTACTTCCAACACAAATTTCTTCACCTACATATGACATGGAAGCATCACTTCCAACACAAATTTTGATGGCTCAGACATGACACAATACACAATTCCAATTAGTAACATAGGAATCAACAACTTATAGATTGACACCTTGGGACTCACAATGACACTTACATATGACATGGAAGCATTACTTCCAACACAAATTTCTTCATGTACATATGACATGAAAGCATCACTTCCAACACAAATTTCTTCAGGTGCAAAATATAATGAAACGTTTTTAGAGTGGAAGTACATATGACATGAAAGCATCACTTCCAACACAAATTTATTCAGGTGCAAAATACATTGAAACGTTTTTAGAGTGGAAGATAGAATGTATTATTTTTCATTGTTTAAATTGTATTTTTGAACGCTAAATAGAGTATATATAGGACCAAATAAAAAATTTTAAAACTTATTTTTTTATATATATATAAATATATGAAGTTGATATCCACATAAATTAGTTAACATAAAAGATTTAAACATCTCATTCACACATTTTTTTACTTTTAATTACTTTAGAATATATTCATTTTTTTAAATTATAGTGCACATTAATTTTCTATTTAGAACATAATTTTAATTTTAAAGGGACAGGAACAGAGGGACGAACTTACACATATTGTCATACTGGGTGAGTTGTAGAATGAGCCTTCAGGATTGTAGGGTGGGTTGTACAAAATATTTTAAAAAAATAATTGTTATTATAAAAATATATAGAGTAGGTTGTAGAATAAGCCTTCAGAGTTACAGGGTAGATTGTACAAAGAATTAAAAATAATAATTGTTATTATAAAAATATATAAATATAGTATTAATTCAAAGTTTTGAAATAAAATACCATAACAATTAAAATTGTGAAGTTGAGTTATTTAGAAAGTCAAATACAATGATTTACGTGACTTTGAATAAGTTGAAAATAGAAAAAATCACTTTTCACTTGAAACATTTTCTATACACAACCTTATTAAAATGTAATTTCAAATTATTAACAATAATTTGAATTTTCTTAACTTCTTATTTTACATCAAAAATTAAAAATTTCAAAACCCTTATTTAAATTTTCAATCAAATTTTACTTTAATAAACCTTTATCATAATTATTATATGATTTACAATTCTCTATATTTTTTTTAAGAAAAAACGATTTAATTAGAAAAGAAATTTTACATTTCCACTTCAACTAAAATAAAATAAGATATATATTATTAAAGAATAACTAGAATTTTCCCCTAAAGGTGCAAGAATACACCGAAGGTATAGAATAACTGAGAAGATCCTCTCCCCAATATATGTTCATGAATTTAGATGAACAGGAGCAAGTAATTGTGGAATTTAAGCCAGGTAATGAGGGATTTTGTTTGGTGAATACATATTTTCGATAACTCTATTAAATAATTTTCTTCTGTGTGGGGAGTTACACATATTCATATATCCATATGAAATGCATCACAAATCTGAACAACTTCGACTATTCAAAAAAGTGGAGATAAAACAAATCCATATGGACACACGAAATAAAATGCAAACCAAAAGCATACAATTCAAAAGTCTGTCACTCCAAGGAATCAGCTCCAGCTCCAGCTCATCATTAAAAAAACCAATCACCATCGTTAACGGAATTTTTAAAACTATTTCGAAGGTACTCCATGCTTCCCAGAATTAAACACCATTACGAAAAACCAATCACCATCATTAATGGAATTTATAAGACTAATTAGAAATTCTTAAACTCTTAAAATTAATTCCATAAAGTATGAAATTTGTTCATTTCCATTAGAAGTTACACTTTTCACATAGTAAAGTCTAAATTTTAATGGTTTTCATTACAGAGTACCCGTCAAAATTTTAATATGGTTTTCAGTAAATTTTTATAGCTATGAAAGATTATACTTGTGTCAAACCAAGTATATTGAACATTCTGGTGATATATATTTTTTAAATTCAAGTATATTGAACATCCCATAAACCTGCGCCTTACTTTAAAATGTATAGATTCGCATATGGCTTTGCTTCACCGAAGAAATCAAATCATAAATTAAAAATAAAAATTTCAGACAAGTTCCTAATTTTAAATGGAAAAATCACTCTAAATAATAAAATAATTTCGGTTCATCTCCACTCGTTTCCCAGAGTCATTTTAAATATTTCCCATAAAAACCTGAATAAAAATTTGAGACATTACTGGTTTTGATAACAGTGCAACTCCAGAAATAACAGTGATGCAATATCTGTGATAACTAAAACCGGCCAGCTTCTAAACGACGTACCTTGTTTGGTTGACACCAAGCTATTCGATACGTATTGTTTTGAAAAGAAGAGAGCTCCTCTGAGCTGTTATCATCAATGGACTGGCTGCCATTCTGCATCACATGCATTCACATTCTTCTTGAGGTCATTTTCTGTTAAAGTTGTGTTATAGAATTCAATGTTTATGAACGACTATAGCCAATGATTTCTTTTTGTACATATATTGTGTGTACGATACACTTCGCTGCAATGCAGAGAGGTTGGTCATAGGTTGACTAGATTCTTTTATTCAATTGGAGCAAACACAACAAATATATAAATGAGGTTTTGCACGATGTATATAGAACATGTGCATATTGAGCATGAAATAAGGATATATACATATTTTGTCAAAACCCATTGGTTTCTTTGTTGTATATATAATTAGGTACGGTACTCTAAATTTTTGTGTGTATATATTTGAATTAGGAGTGCAGGAGTGTACTCTGAAGTCTTCTGCAATCAATGAGTTAACTTCACGACCAAAACCAAGAAAAGCATCTCTTCTACCGCTAGAATGCAGTAGTGAAAATGAAAAGAAGTCACCTTCCTCCATTCAATGCCTAACTGGTTACAGACGGTCCTGGAAACAAGGTACAGAGAATCGATTCCCATGAACAGATTCATAAATATATCATTTCAGCTTTTGACAATTGATTAGGTCATGTAATTAATTACTCTCAACGTTAATAAAACTTACTATATTATTGAATGAAAACCCACCTCGAATCGAAGAAACTGCAGTTCTCTTAATGGCGCGGGACTGGAGGCACCATCGTCAACAGACTCCATAGCATTAAGACCTACGAAAACCGTTTTGTTTTCGTTCTTGATAACTCCCGCACCACCTATGGGACTGGTGTATAATTTGACTACATTAGGGGAGCTACCGAATTTCTCATGATATTTAACAGAAAAAATGTCCATGCTCGCCTTTAACATTCTCGTCTCGTCAAAAAACCTCTGTGTTGCCTTACTGAGAAGGAAAGGAGAAGAGGCCAAGGAGGGGTATGTGTTACTCGAATTGCCATCTTGAGGAGGCCACAACAACGCCATGGAATTAGTTGCAGGAAACCGATCCCATCCTTGCAATATAGTGGGGGAAGGGCTAGTCTTAGCACCAAGTTCTACTGGTCGAGCTGTTGCTGTGAGCTTAGGAGAAAGGCCAAGGCCAATATAAGCTCGTGCTGGGCGTACTCCCTGCAGTTGCAGAAAGCTACCGCTGCAGGTTCTATCCAAGGGGATAGTCATATGAGCGTAAGCGAGGCAAGAAACGGCCTGTTCCTGCCTGCTTTCCTCCTGCAACCTCCGTTTCTCAAGCTCGGCAACACCGAGGCCTCTCTGGGGCTGTTTCTTGATTCCGTTCTTGGCTTTCTTGGACGCAGAGTAGAAGAGGAATGTTCCACAGACGTCATGAGAAAAATAGGAATGTTCCACAGGCGTCACAAGAAAAAGAGGAATGTTGCACATACTAATCGTGTAAGCAGCGAGCTAATAATAGAGAAGCCACTCCTACAAAATGGAAACATCCATCCGGCATCCGCGGCAACGGTAACAGAGGGAGGCAGAAATATCTGTCTAACTGGAGTGGGAGTGACACGGATGTCATAGATCAACGGCTTAAAACAATGACAACTGTGCCCTGAACGAACGGTAGAAAATGAAAATGTTGACGACGGTCTAGTGGAATTCTTCCAATATAACACCTTTGGTGTAAATATAATTTAAAAACCATTTAATTAAAAAAGAAACATTACATTTTTATTGTGATCGTGATTCCACTTCAACTAAAATAAAATATGATACATATTAGTAAAGAATAAATATAATTTAGGAATATAACAATATAATAGAAGCCACGCGAGTCCATTCTATTCCACTCTCCCACGTCGGATTGTAGCTACAGTAAACGATTGTAATTACTGTAAATGAGTGATATTCATGAGATTTCCAACTTTGTGTTTTATTTTTTGTAATTTAATTATTTTTTAATTTACCCAATTAACCTAATCTTTTACAAATATTAATTACACTTAAATTGCGGAATTTCTAAACCCACGAAGACATCGGCACTCCCGGATCTCCCATGCATGAATCGTCTCCCGGCGTTACTGCATTTGAATGCATCATCGAAATTGATGGCATAAACAACGCTCTAATTGGAAGGACGCACACCTAATTGCTGACAAAGACGGAGAACCAAAAAGGGCCTGTGCCAAGATTAATAAAGTACTTATTATTAAGGAATATCAAAGATTATACCTTAAATTCAAATTCAAGCATCAACATTGGGGCAAGCCCACCGGATAGCGTGGACGTGGAAAGACTTTCTTGAAAAGCATTTCAAGATTTTTGGTTACGGACGTTGTGGTGGTAGACGTACCGCTCCTTTTAACGGTCCATCAAACTTTTTCTTGAGGGAATCTATATATATATATATGTGTGTGGGGGCGCCTCTCTAACGAATAGTTCAAGACCTTCTTCTATCATACGTATCCTCATCTTGTTCTATAATCTGTATTTGTATTTGCGAGTTGTAATTTTTCGTATGTGCATTGGAAGTGTTTTCTCTGTGACACGAGTGGAAGTGTTTTTATCTCGTCGTTCTTGTGGGTCTTTGTACGTAGCTTACATACATGGTTTGATAGAAATGACTGAATTGACCATCACCGAGAAGGGATGGATGCATGGACGAATGAAAGACGTTGTGTGAGGTGTTTACAGTAGAGAGAAGGAAGGAACCAGAGAATCTTTGTTGCAGGTATGTGTTTCTTGTATTTATTTTATATTCTTCAGTTTATAGTATAATTGAATTTTCAATGTTCTTGTCCTTCCTCGTCAAAGCCCAAACTCATGACCCACCATATCAATCTGTCATTCCTGCAATTGACCTTCGGATTCCTAATTGCATTAATCTACTATGTCCTTTGATCTTTAATCTTTAATTGCTCTGTTCTGTTCTGGCTACCCAATCCCATTAATTCTTTTTAATTTTTACGTTTCTTTCGATTTTCCTTTTAATTTTTACTTTTCTTTCGATTTTATATATATGTGAATGTTATATCTAGTTTACGTTTTTTCCAATCTTCTTGCCCTGCCCTGATCTCATTTACCTTTCTTTCGATCTTCTTGCCCTGATCTTAAAATAACGAAGTCAACCATATGTTGAACCTCCCTCATCTTAAAATAACGAAGTCAACCATCTGTTGAACCTTTAAACCATAACTCATTTACACGTTTGTGCAGTTAAGCTATATTGAATAATTCATAGTGGACATAGTTATTTTCCAGGAATTCGAAGTTAAGCCATCATTATGTATGAGCCTGTCTCTCATTATCAAAACGCTCATTAATTCTCTCTCACACATCCCAAACCCGCTCTGTATTTTGTATTTGTGGTTGATCTAGCCACTTTTGCATTCACTTTTGTATTATAAAAATAGTGGCTCCATTATCATTATTATTGTTGCTACAGTTTCAATATTTTTATTTTCTAATTCTAAGTGCTAGCCTTTCAATTATCATTTACTTGAACCTGGCAATCTAAATCTTATCTTGAAAAATGGAAATCTAAGTCTTATCAAATGTCTCCTTTCCCAACCTTGTGCGGAACAGTCTTTTGAGCAAGTTTAATGAGGCATACCAACAAACAACAGTTTGTTGAGAAAGTTTAATGAAGCATACCAACAAACAAAATCATATTTGATATCTGATATTAGTACGATGAATCATATTTGCTATTTTGTTGTTCAATAGGGAAAATTTGTACGTTTAATCATATTTGGTATTTTTGTTGTTCAATGGGGAAAATTCGTACGTTGAATCATATTTGGTATTTTCCTCAACTGGAAAATCGTACGTTGTCTTTCACGTTCATCTTTCTTGCCTTATACCTACTTTTCCATAATTTTATTATATCTTTAAATATTTAGCTTATTGGATTTGTTCAAACACTTAACCTATAAGTAACACTCATATTTGTTATATTTATTTTACATTCATGTGTTATTCTTTGGTTTTGTTTCCATATATTGGAGTAAAATTCCCTAATGTATCTCATCCATCTTTCTCTAGTTGTCTAGCTTTAAGATATAATGTTCTTAAATTTTTATGTTTTTTTTTTTTTTTTTTAATCTTTATTTTTACTATGTCTCTTTCTTTGTTACCTGCCCGATCTATGTCATAGTTTCTTTTGTTTGTTTATGTCATATCTTGGTGTGCCTTTACTAATTAGATGAAATAATTGTAGTGAAACATAATATAATGTTGAAATCTTTTGCATGTCTAATATGTATGTGTTTATGTATGTATTTTTTTCTTTTGTATATTTTATATGATAATAATATGTTTATTGTTTCTTTGATGATATAATGATTGTATCTTTTTAGATAATATGATGATTTTTTATATTTAATTGATAACATGTTTTTTTTTCTACATTATGCGGATTGTTCATGTGAAATGATACAATAATCGTTTAACGATAATGATAATAATGGGAGGAGAGAGAGAGAGAGAGATGGCAAGGAAGAGAGGGACGGAGAGAGAGAGGGAGTGTGTGTTGGGGGGGGGCGGGGGGGGGGGGGGGGGGGGGTCGGGGGGCAAAGGGGGTATATATATATATATGATAGGGGGGGTATATATATATATATATATATATATATATATATATATATATATATATATATATATATATATATATATATATATATATATATATATATATATATATATATATATATATATAGATAGAGAGATAGAGCGAGAGAGAGAGAGAGAGAGAGAGAGATGGAAAGAGAGAGGGAGAGAGAGAGCGAGAGAGTGAGGGAGAGAGAGAGCGGCTTGTGTGTGTGTGTGAGAGAGAGAGAGGGGCGAGAGAGAGAGAGAGAGAGAGAGAGAGATGGAAAGAGAGAGGGGGGGAGAGGGAGAGGGAGAGGGAGAGAGAGAGGCGAGAGAGGTGAGAGATAGGGGGAGGAGAGAGAGAGAGAGAGAGAGAGAGTGAGAGAGAGAGAGAGAGAGAGAGAGGCGAGAGATAGGGGGAGGAGAGAGAGAGGGGGGTAATGGAGGGGTAGAGAGAGAGAAAGCGAGATGGAAGGGGAGAGAAAGAGAGAGAAATAGGGAGAGGGAGGGGGAGAGAGAGATAGAGAGGGTGGAGAGAGAGAGAGAGAGAGAGGGGAGGGGAGAAAGAGAGAGAAATAGGGAGAGGGAGGGGGAGAGAGAGATAGAGAGGGTGGAGAGAGAGAGAGAGAGAGGGGGGGGGGAGAGAGAGAGAGAGAGGGGGGGGGAGAGACAAAAAGAGAGTGTGTGAGAGAGAGAAAGGGATGAGAGAGAGAGGGGGTGAGAGGGAGAGAGAGAGAGAGTGGGGGGGAGAGAGAGAGAGAGAGAGAAGGGGGGAGAGAAATGGGGGGAGAGAGATAGGGGGCAAGAGAGAGAGATGGAGAGGGGGGGTGAGAGAGAGAGGGAGTGAGAGATAGAGGGGGGGAGAGACAAAGGGAGACAGGAATAGAGAGACAAAGAGATAGTGAGAGACAGAGAGAAAGGGATGAGAGAGAGAGAGTGGGTGAGAGGGGGAGAGAGAGAGAGAGAGGGGTAGAGAGAGAGAGAGAAGGGGGGAGAGAGAGAGAGATGGAGAGGTGAGAGATAGAGAGGTGGGGTGAGAGAGAGAGAGGAAGAGATAGAGGGGGGGAGAGACAAAGAGACGGGGAGAGAGAGAGCAATGGGATGATAGAGAGAGACAGAGACAGAGATAGAGGGGGCCGAGAGAGAGAGAGGGAGGGAGAGATACAGGGGGAAGGGACAAAGAGATAGGTGGAGAGAGAGAGAGAGAGAGTGAGAGAGAGAGAGAGAGAGAAATAAAGAAAAAGGGGGAGACAAAGATAAAGAGAGAGGGGGAGAGAGAGCTAGAGAGAGAGAGAGAGGGTGTTGAGAGAGAGTGAGAGAGAGTGTGAGAGAGAGAGAGAGGGAGGGAAAATGGCAAGTACAAACCTAACGTACACAGTGAATTGCTCTTAAACATTTATTTTACATTCTGGTGCAGGCACTGGATATCTCTGTTTATCTTCAGAGTAATCGTATATGAAGTAGTATATCATATAGTTTTTTTTTACCAGCTCACCAGGCGCTTCTGAACAGGGGCTAAGGGCTCTAAAGCTGTTGTTTAAGAAGTCTGACAATTGCGGCATTTTTAAGAGACGACCTTGAGTTGCCCAACTGTCCCATTCCATGCTGGAGAAAATTTCCATTTCTTGCATTTCTGGATATGGAATGCCCAAGGCCTTGTTGTTATAAAAATTCTTATGGACATCTCATCCACCATAAATCTGCAAGGATTATTAATATTAAAAAGCAAAACTTTGATATATATATATATATTAAAACTGGAATGAATTTATAAATTTAAATACAATTATTTTATAAATATTATATATAAAATAATTATAATTTTTCTCGAAATTTAAACTTACCCAATAAATTATTTAAATTAGATCTAAATCTTTTAATAGGTTATATATAAATTAAACATTATAAACAAACAAATATGTAACATTTCAGACAACACCTAGGTGTGGAATTCAGTGGCTAGAATATTTTGACTTGTTATATATAAATTGAACACTATATGCATATAATATATATACAGGGTTCTAGATAACACAGTAGTTATGGAATTCAGTGGTTGGATAAAACCAGGTACCCGCAGTAGCCTTTTTCATTTGCGTATATATTAGTTTAAAGAATAGCAAGCTCTCAAAATTTATTTCAAATTTATTCGCCAAAAAGTCGAAATCCAGCTCATCGTGCCCTGTGATGAGAGATGCAAGAGAATATCATTCGTATCTTGATGGGACCTGCAAGACAATATCATTTGTATCTAAATCACGGTCTTGATGCTATCGGATTAAGCCCATTCTGTCAATAAAATGGTTTCAAAATTTCTACAGAAATTTCTTTCCAATGGTTTTGTTTATAGGGAAAGTGTCTGCTATTATTTGCAATTTCGATTTCGGGAAATAAAAATAATTCGCGGTCGCAGTCGGTGAGGCCCCACAACCCGCAATCCACTGCGTGAAGAAGAAACTATTCGTGAAGGTGGGGAGCCCCAGAGCCTGCAATCCACTGCGTTAAACCGTTCCTGAGGGATCGAATTTGTGTGCAAGGCGATAAGGGTGTAAACTGTAATATTCCTTTCCTTTCGACTACCGTAATCTTTTTTTCTAACTGCTTTTGCCTATCCAATGATTAAACATTCTCTGATTGTCTAACATATAATTTAATGGCACATAGTGATGACAGGTGGGCAAATGAAAAGTATTTTTCATATAAAAATGCCTTAAGGCGTAAATATCTAACACAATGATAAAGAATGAATAGTTATTAAGTATTAAGTATGTTTATGAAATCTCAAAATTTTGGATTTCAACATTTTGTCTTCTTATTCTTATCATGTTGCAAGTGATTGTGATCATGAAATGAAAAAACAATCAAAACTAGTTTTAATATACAAAAACATTATTTTTGGGCTAAACATTAACAAAGAATCATGTAGCAGTGTATTTTATCATAAACTAAAGTCTTCTTATTAATTTGTGTGCTTTCATATTTAGTGTCTAGTCCCTAACAATGCAATCTAAGATATTTATATATATTTTGTAGCTAGGGATGCAAAAAATAGAATTGAGAATTTGTTCCTATTGGTTAAATCATGTCTACAGATGACTATGGTCACATATGGCAATTATGTAGTCATATATGGAAATTATGTTTTCTTAAACGAGTTAAATTGCATTGTTTCCTGTTGCATTATATCAAATATGATTAATTAAAAATGGAATGAGTTATAGATGTTATGGAAAAAATTATAAGGGGATACCCTACTAAAAGTGAAATAAGTTGGGGTTTTCAATTACATTGAAAGTATTGAGGATATTCCATATAGATTAGAGTTGTCGAAAATAATAGTTTTAAAGTAATTTCTACTCAAGGAGGAATAAAATAAATGTAGAGTGAGCTCATAAAGGAGAGAAGTTATGCCCTAAACGACAATGGAAATGCGTAGCATGCAAATTTATTTGTATGTAAGGATAAAAAATTTTTAAAACTTATTTATATATATATATATATATATATATAAATATATGAAGTTGATATCCACATAAATTAGTTAACATAAATCTTGAAATACTTTATTTAAATATTTTGTTGAAATATTTTTGAAAAATAAAAGATTTAAACATCTCATTCACACATTTTTTTTACTTTTAATTACTTTAGAATATATTCATTTTTTTAGATTATAGTGCACATTAATTTTCTATTTAGAACATAATTTTAATTTTAAAGGGAAAGGAACAGAGGGACGAACTTACACATATTGTCATACTGGGTGAGTTGTAGAATGAGCCTTACACATAATTTTAATTTTAAAGGGAAAGGAACAGAGGGACGAACTTACACATATTGTCATACTGGGTGAGTTGTAGAATGAGCCTTCAGGGTTGTAGGGTGGGTTGTACAAAATATTTTAAAAAAATAATTGTTATTATAAAAATATATAGAGTAGGTTGTATAATAAGCCTTCAGAGTTTCAGGGTAGATTGTACAAAGAATTAAAAAAAATAATTGTTATTATAAAAATATATAAATATAGTATTAATTTAAAGTTTTGAAATAAAATACCATAACAATTAAAATTGTGAAGTTGAGTTATTTAGAAAGTCAAATACAATGATTTACGTGACTTTGAATAAGTTGAAAATAGAAAAAATCACTTTTCACTTGAAACATTTTCTATACACAACCTTATTAAAATGTAATTTGAAATTATTAACAATAATTTGAATTTTCTTAACCTCTTATTTTACATCAAAAATTAAAAATTTCAAAACCCTTATTTAAATTTTCAATCAAATTTTACTTTAATAAACCTTTATCATAATTATTATATCATTTACAATTCTTTATATTTTTTTTAAGAAAAAACGATTTAATTAGAAAAGAAATTTTACATTTCCACTTCAACTAAAATAAAATAAGATATATATTATTAAAGAATAACTAGAAGTTTCCCCTAAAGGTGCAAGAATACACCGAAGGTATAGAAGAACTGAGAAGATCCTCTCCCCAATATATGTTTATGAATTTAGATAAACAGGAGCAAGTAATTGTGGAATTTAAGCCACGTAATGAGGGATTTTGTTTGGTGAATACATATTTTCGATAACTCTATTAAATAATTTTCTTCTGTGTGGGGAGTTACACATATTCATATATCCATATGAAATGCATCAAAAATCTGAACAACTTCGGCTATTCAGAAAAGTGGAGATAAAACAAATCCATCTGGACACACGAAATAAAATGAAAACCAAAAGCATACAATTCAAAAGTCCGTCACTCCAAGGAATCAGCTCCAGCTCCAGCTCATCATTAAAAAAACCAATCACCATCGTTAACGGAATTTTTAAAACTATTTCGAAGGTACTCCATGCTTCCCAGAATTAAGCACCATTACGAAAAACCGATCACCATCATTAATGGAATTTATAAGACTAATTAGAAATTCTTAAACTCTTAAAATTAATTCCATAAAGTATGAAATTTGTTCATTTCCATTAGAAGTTACACTTTTCACATAGTAAAGTCTAAATTTTAATGTTTTTCATTATAGAGTACCAGTCAAAATTTTAATATGGTTTTCACTAAATTTTTATAGCTATGAAAGATTATACTTGTGTCAAACCAAGGATATTGAACATTCTGGTGATATATATTTTTTAAATTCAAGTATATTAAACATCCCATAAACCTGCTCCTTACTTTAAAATGTATAGATTCGCATATGGCTTTGCTTCACCGAAGAAATCAAATCATAAATTAAAAATAAAAATGTCAAACAAGTTCCTAATTTCAAATGGAAAAATCACTCTAAATAAAAAAATAATTTCAGTTCATCTCCACTCGTTTCCCAGAGTCATTTTAAATATTTCCCATAAAAACCCGAATAAAAATTTGAGACATTACTGGTTTTGATAACAGTGCAACTCCAGAAATAAAAGTGATGCAATATCCGTGATAACTAAAACCGTCCAGCTTCTAAACGACGTACCTTGTTTGGTTGACACCAAGCTATTTGATACGTATTGTTTTGAAAAGAAGAGAGCTCCTCTGAGCTGTTATCATCAATGGACTGGCTGCCATTCTGCATCACATGCATTCACATTCTTCTTGAGGTCATTTTTTGTTAAAGTTGTGTTATAGAATTCAATGTTTATGAACGACTATAGCCAATGATTTCTTTTTGTACATATATTGTGTGTACGATACACTTCGCTGCAATGCAGAGAGGTTGGTCATAGGTTGACTAGATTCTTTTATTCAATTGGAGCAAACACAACAAATATATAAATGAGGTTTTGCACGATGTATATACAACATGGCCATATTGAGCATATTATAAGGATATATACATATTTTGTCAAAGCCCATTGGTTTCTTTGTTGTATATATAATTAGGAGTGCAGTACTCTAAATTTTTCTGTGTATATATTTGAATTAGGAGTGCAGGAGTGTACTCTGAAGTCTTCTACAATCAATGAGTTAATTTCACGACCAAAACCAAGAAAAGCATCTCTTCTACCGCTAGAACGCAGTAATGAAAATGAAAAGAAGTCGCCTTCCTCCATTCAATGCCTAACTGGTTACAGACGGTCCTGAAAAAAAGGTACAGAGAATCGATTCCCATGAACAGATTCATAAATATGTCATTTCAGCTTTTGACAATTGATTAGGTCATGTAATTAATTGCTCTCAACGTTAATAAAACTTACTATATTATTGAATGAAAACCCACCTGGAATCGAAGAAACTGTAGTTCTCTTAATGGCGCGGGACTGGAGGCATCATCGTCAACAGACTCCATAGCATTAAGACCTACAAAAACCATTTTGTTGTCGTTGTTGATAACTCCCGCACCACCTATGGGACTGGTGTATAATTTGACTACATTAGGGGAGCTACCCAATTTCTCATGATCTTTAACAGAAAAAATGTCCATGCTCGCCTTTAACGTTCTCGTCTCGTCAAAAAACCTCTGCGTTGCCTTACTGAGAAGGAAAGGAGAAGAGGCCAAGGAGGGGTATGTGTTACTCGAATTGCCATCTTGAGGAGGCTGCAACAACGCCATGGAATTAGTTGCAGGAAACCGATCCCATCCTTGCAATATAGTGGGGGAAGGGCTAGTCTTAGCACCAAGTTCTACTGGTCGAGCTGTTGTTGTGAGCTTAGGAGAAAGGCCAAGGCCAATATAAGCACGTGCTGGGCGTACTCCCTGCAGGTGCAGAAAGCTGTCGCTGCAGGTTCTATCCAAGGGGATAGTCATATGAGCGTAAGCGAGGCAAGAAACGGCCTGTTCCTGCCTGCTTTCCTCCTGCAACCTCCGTTTCTCAAGCTCGGCAACACCGAGGCCTCTCTGGGGCTCTTTCTTGATTCCGTTCTTGGATTTCTTGGACGTAGAGCAGAAGAGGAATGTTGCACAGACGTCACGAGAAAAATAGGAATGTTCCACAGGCGTCACAAGAAAAAGAGGAATGTTGCACATACTAATCGTGTAAGCAGCGAGCTAATAATAGAGAAGCCACTCCTACAAAATGGAAACATCCATCCGGCATCCGCGGCAACGGTAACAGAGGGAGGCAAAAATATCTGTCTAACTGGAGTGGGAGTGACACGGATGTCATAGATCAACGGCTTAAAACAATGACAACTGTGCCCAGAACGAACGGTAGAAAATGAAAATGTTGACGATGGTCTAGTGGAATTCTTCCAATATAACACATTTGGTGTAAATATAATTTAAAAACCTTTTAACTAAAAAAGAAACATCACATTTTGATTGTGATCGTGATTCCACTTCAACTAAAATAAAATAAATATATATTAGTAAAGAATAAATATAATTTAGACTTAGAACAGAAGCCACCCAAGTCCATTCTAGTCCACTCTCCCACGCGGGATTGTAACTGAGTTAAATTATTGTAATAACAGATATTTATGGGATTACTAGCTTTGTGTTTTATTTTTTGTAATTCAATTATTTTTTAATTCACAAAATTAACCTAATCTTTCATAAATATTAATTACACTTAAATTAAATTGCGTAACTGCTAAACCCAGGAAGACATCGGCACTCCTGGGTCTCCCATGAATCGAACCCTCTTCGTATTCTCCCGGTGTTACTGCATTTGAATGCACCATCGAAATTGATGGAAGAAACAAAACAGTGGAGGAATGCACACCCAATTGCTGACAGCAGAAGGCAGAGGACCAGAAAGTACTTAATATCAATAAAGTACTTATTATTACCGAATTCAGAGGTTCCACCTTAAATTCAAATTCAAGCGGCAACATTCAAAATTTAAGAAAACCCACCAGATGACGTGGACGTGGAAAGACTTTCTTGAAAAGCATTTCAAGATTTTTTTTGGTTATAGACGTTGTGGTGGTAAGCTGTGATCCGCTCCTTTTAACGGTCCATCAAGCTTTTTCTCGAGGGAATCTATATATATATATGTGTGTGGGGCTGCCTCTCAACGAATAGTTCATATTCTTCTTCTATCATCTGTATCATCTGTATTTGTATTTGCAGCTAATTTTTTCGTATGTGCATTGGAAGTGTTTTCTCTGTAACTCTGAGTGGAAGTGTTTTTATCTCGTCGTTCTTGTGGGTCTTTGTCCGTAGCTTTTGATAGAGACGACTGAATTGACGTCTGTAGTTTTTGATAGAGATGACTGAATTGACCATGAGCGAGAAGGGATGGATGCATGGACGAATGAAAGACGTTGTGTGAGGTGTTTACAGTAGAGAGAAGGAAGGAACCAGAGAATCTTTGTTGCAGGTATGTGTTTCTTGTATTTATTTTATATTCTTCAGTTTATAGTATAATTGAATTTTCAATGTTCTTATCCTTCCTCGTCAAAGCCCAAACTCATGACCCACCATATCAATCTGTCACTCCTGCAATTGACCTTCGGATTCCTAATTGCATTAATCTACTATGTCCTTTGATCTTTAATCTTTAATTGCTCTGTTCTGTTCTGGCTACCCAATCCCATTAATTCTTTTTAATTTTTACGTTTCTTTCGATTTTCCTTTTAATTTTTACTTTTCTTTCGATTTTATATATGTGAATGTTATATCTAGTTTATGTTTTTTCCAATCTTCTTGCCGTGCCCTGATCTCATTTACCTTTCTTTCGATCTTCTTGCCCTGATCTTAAAATAACGAAGTCAACCATATGCTGAACCTCCCTCATCTTAAAATAACGAAGTCAACCATCTGTTGAACCTTTAAACCATAACTCATTTACACGTTTGTGCAGTTAAGCTATATTGAATAATTCATAGTGGACATAGTTATTTTCCAGGAATTCGCAGTTAAGCCATCATTATGTATGAGCCTGTCTCTCATTATCAAAACGCTCATTAATTCTCTCTCACACATCCCAAACCCGCTCTGTATTTTGTATTTGTGGTTGATCTAGCCGCTTTTGCTTTCACTTTTGTATTATAAAAATAGTGGCTCCACTATCATTATTATTGTTGCTACAGTTTCAATATTTTTATTTTCTAATTCTAAACGCACATTTCACTTATCATTTACTTTAGCCTTTCAATTATCATTTACTTCAACCTGGCAATCTAAATCTTATCTTGAAAAATGGAAATCTAAGTCTTATCAAATGTCTCCTTTCCAACCTTGTGCGGAACAGTCTTTTGAGCAAGTTTAATGAGGCATACCAACAAACAACAGTCTGTTGAGAAGGTTTAATGAAGCATACCAACAAACAAAATCATATTTGATATCTGATATTAGTACGTTGAATCATATTTGCTATTTTGTTGTTCAATAGGGAAAATTTGTACGTTTAATCATATTTGGTATTTTTGTTGTTCAATGGGGAAAATTCGTACGTTGAATCATATTTGGTATCTTCCTCAACTGGAAAATCGTACGTTGTCTTTCACGTTCATCTTTCTTGCCTTATACCTACTTTTCCATAATTTTATTATATCTTTAAATATTTAGCTTATTGGATTTGTTCAAACACTTAACCTATAAGTAACACTCATATTTGTTATATTTATTACTCATATTTGTTATATTTATTTTATATTCATGTGTTATTCTTTGGTTTTGTTTCCATATATTGGAGTAAAATTCCCTAATGTATCTCATCCATCTTTCTCTAGTTGTCTAGCTTTAAGATATAATGTTCTTAAATTTTTATGTTTTATTTTTTTTAATCTTTATTTTTACTATGTCTCTTTCTTTGTTACCTGCCCGATCTATGTCATAGTTTCTTTTGTTTGTTTATGTCATATCTTGGTGTGCCTTTACTAATTAGATGAAATAATTGTAGTGAAACATAATATAATGTTGAAATCTTTTGCATGTCTAATATGTATGTGTTTATGTATGTATTTTTTTCTTTTGTATATTTTATATGATAATAATATGTTTATTGTTTCTTTGATGATATAATTATTGTATCTTTTTAGATAATATGATGATTTTTTATATTTAATTGATAACATGTTTTTTTTTCTACATTATGCGGATTGTTCATGTGAAATGATACAATAATCGTTTAACGATAATGATAATAATGGGGGGAGAGAGAGAGAGAGAGATGGCAAGGAAGAGAGGGACGGAGAGAGAGAGGGAGTGTGTGTTGGGGGGGGGCGGGGGGGCGAAGGGGGGGGGAGGGGGATATATATATATATGAGAGGGGGGATATATATATATATATAGAGAGAGAGAGAGATAGAGAGAGAGAGAGAGAGAGAGAGAGAGATGGAAAGAGAGAGGGGGGGAGAGGGAGAGAGAGAGCGAGAGAGTGAGGGGGAGAGAGAGAGAGCGGCTTGTGTGTGTGTGAGAGAGAGAGAGAGGGGAGAGATAGAGAGAGAGAGAGAGAGGAAGGGAGAGATAGAGAGAGAGGGGGGATGGAAGGGGAGAGAGAGAGGGGGGGTTAGGGATAGAGGGTGGGGATGGAGGGGGAGAGAGAGGGGGGGGGGTTAGAGAGAAAGGCGGGGTGGAGGGGGAGAGAGAGGAGGTGGATACAGAGAGAGGGGGGATGGAGTGGTAGAGAGATAGAGAGAGGGGGGGAGAGGGAGAGGGAGAGGGAGAGAGAGAGAGGCGAGAGAGGTGAGAGATAGGGGGAGGAGAGAGAGAGAGAGAGAGAGAGAGAGAGAGAGGCGAGAGATAGGGGGAGGAGAGAGAGGGGGGGTAATGTAGGGGTAGAGAGAGAGAGAGCGAGATGGAAGGGGAGAGAAAGAGAGAGAAATAGGGAGAGGGATGGGGAGAGAGAGATAGAGAGGGTGGAGAGAGAGAGAGAGAGAGAGGGGGGGGTGGAGAGAGAGAGAGAGGGGGGGGGGGGAGAGACAAAGAGAGAGGGGGATAGAGAGAGAAAAAGAGAGTGTGTGAGAGAGAGAAAGGGATGAGAGAGAGAGGGGGTGAGAGGGAGAGAGAGAGAGAGTGGGGGGGGAGAGAGAGAGAGAGGGAAGTGGGGAGAGAAATGGGGGGAGAGAGAGATAGGGGGCAAGAGAGAGAGATGGAGAGGGGGGGTGAGAGAGAGAGAGAGTGAGAGATAGAGGGGGGGAGAGACAAAGGGAGACAGGAATAGAGAGACAAAGAGATAGTGAGAGACAGAGAGAAAGGGATGAGAGAGAGTGAGTGGGTGAGAGGGGGAGAGAGAGAGAGAGAGAGAAGGGGGGAGAGAGAGAGAGATGGAGAGGTGAGAGATAGAGAGGTGGGGTGAGAGAGAGAGAGAGGAAGAGATAGAGGGGGGGAGAGACAAAGAGACAGGGAGAGAGAGAGCAATGGGATGATAGAGAGAGACAGAGACAGAGATAGAGGGGGCCGAGAGAGAGAGAGAGGGAGGGAGAGATAGAGGGGGAAGCAACAAAGAGATAGGTGGAGAGAGAGAGAGAGAGAGAGAGAGAGAGAAATAAAGAAAAAGGGGGAGACAAAGACAAAGAGAGAGGGGGAGAGAGAGAGGGATGGAAAGAGAGAGGGGGGGAGAGGGAGAGAGAGAGCGAGAGAGTGAGGGGGAGAGAGAGAGAGCGGCTTGTGTGTGTGTGTGAGAGAGAGAGAGGGGCGAGAGAGAGAGAGAGAGAGAGAGAGAGAGAGAGAGAGAGGAAGGGAGAGATAGAGAGAGAGGGGGGATGGAAGGGGAGAGAGAGAGGGGGGGTTAGGGATAGAGGGTGGGGATGGAGGGGGAGAGAGAGGGGGGATGGAGTGGTAGAGAGATAGAGAGAGGGGGGGAGAGGGAGAGGGAGAGGGAGAGAGAGAGGCGAGAGAGGTGAGAGATAGCGGGAGGAGAGAGAGAGAGAGAGAGAGAGAGAGAGAGAGAGAGAGGCGAGAGATAGGGGGAGGAGAGAGAGAGGGGGGGTAATGGAGGGGTAGAGAGAGACAGAGCAAGATGGAAGGGGAGAGAAAGAGAGAGAAATAGGGAGAGGGAGGGGGAGAGAGAGATAGAGAGGGTGGAGAGAGAGAGAGAGAGAGAGAGAGAGAGAGAGGTGGGGGGGAGAGAGAGAGAGAGAGGGGGGGGGCGAGAGACAAAGAGAGAGGGAGATAGAGAGACAAAAAGAGAGTGTGTGAGAGAGAGAAAGGGATGAGAGAGAGAGAGAGAAGGGGGGAGAGAAATGGGGGGAGAAAGAGATAGGGGGCAAGAGAGAGAGATGGAGAGGGGGGGTGAGAGAGAGAGGGAGTGAGAGATATAGGGGGGGAGAGACAAAGGGAGACATGAATAGAGAGACAAAGAGATAGTGAGAGACAGAGAGAAAGGGATGACAGAGAGAGAGTGGGTGAGAGGGGGAGAGAAAGAGAGAGAGAGGGGTAGAGAGGGAGAGAGAAGGGGGGAGAGAGAGAGAGATGGAGAGGTGAGAGATAGAGAGGCGAGGTGAGAGAGAGAGAGAGGAAGAGATAGAGGGGGGGAGAGACAAAGAGACGGGGAGAGAGAGAGCAATGGGATGATAGAGAGAGACAGAGACAGAGATAGAGGGGGCCGAGAGAGAGAGAGGGAGGGAGAGATAGAGGGGGAAGCGACAAAGAGATAGGTGGAGAGAGAGAGAGAGAGAGAGAGAGAGAGAGAGAGAGAGAAATAAAGAAAAAGGGGGAGACAAAGACAAAGAGAGAGGGGGAGAGAGAGCTAGAGAGAGAGAGAGAGAGAGAGGGTGTTGAAGGGGGGGGGAGGGGGGGGGGGCGAAGGGGGTATATATATATATATATAGAGAGAGAGAGAGAGAGAGAGAGAGAGATGGAAAGAGAGAGGGGGGGGAGAGGGAGAGAGAGAGCGAGAGAGTGAGGGGGAGAGAGAGAGAGCAGCTTGTGTGTGTGTGTGAGAGAGAGAGAGGGGCGAGAGAGAGAGAGAGAGAGAGAGACGAAGGGAGAGATAGAGAGAGAGGGGGGATGGAAGGGGAGAGAGAGAGAGGGGGGGTTAGGGATAGAGGGTGGGATGGAGGGGGAGAGAGAGGGGGGGGTTAGAGAGAAAGGCTGTGGTGGAGGGGAAAGAGAGAGGGGGGATGGAGTGGTAGAGAGATAGAGAGAGGGGGGGAGAGGGAGAGGGAGAGGGAGAGAGAGAGGCGAGAGAGGTGAGAGATAGGGGGAGGAGAGAGAGAGAGAGAGAGGCGAGAGATAGGGGGAGGAGAGAGAGGGGGGGGTAATGGAGGGGTAGAGAGAGAGAGAGAAATAGGGAGAGGGAGGGGGAGAGAGAGATAGAGAGGGTGGAGAGAGAGAGAGAGAGAGAGAGAGAGAAGGTGGGGGGGAGAGAGAGAGAGAGAGGGGGGGGGAGAGAGAGAGTGTGTGTGAGAGGAGAGAAAGGGACAGAGAGAGGGGTGAGAGGAGAGGGAGAGAGTGGGGAGAGAGAGAGAGAGAGAAGGGGGGAGAGAAATGGGGGGAGAGAGAGATAGGGGGCAAGAGAGAGAGATGGAGAAGGGGGGTGAGAGAGAGAGGGAGTGAGAGATAGAGGGGGGGAGAGACAAAGGGAGACAGGAATAGAGAGACAAAGAGATAGTGAGAGACAGAGAGAAAGGGATGAGAGAGAGAGAGTGGGTGAGAGGGGGAGAGAGAGAGAGAGAGAGAGGGGTAGAGAGAGAGAGAGAAGGGGGGAGAGAGAGAGAGATGGAGAGGTGAGAGATAGAGAGGTGGGGTGAGAGAGAGAGAGAGGAAGAGATAGAGGGGGGGGAGAGACAAAGAGACGGGGAGAGAGAGAGCAATGGGATGATAGAGAGAGACAGAGACAGAGATAGAGGGGGCCGAGAGAGAGAGAGGGAGGGAGAGATAGAGGGGGAAGCGACAAAGAGATAGGTGGAGAGAGAGAGAGAGAGAGAGAGAAATAAAGAAAAAGGGGGAGACAAAGACAAAGAGAGAGAGGGAGAGAGAGCTAGAGAGAGAGAGAGAGGGTGTTGAGAGAGAGTGAGAGAGAGAGAGAGAGAGGGAGGGAAAATGGCAAGTACAAACCTCACGTACACAGTGAATTGCTCTTAAACATTTATTTTACATTCTGGTGCAGGCACTGGATATCTCTATTTATCTTCAGAGTAATCGTATATGAAGTAGGATATCATATATATTTTTTTTTACCAGCTCACCAGGCGCTTCTGAACAGGGGCTAAGGGCTCTAAAGCTATTGTTTAAGAAGTCTGACAATTGCGGCATTTTTAAGAGACGACCTTGAGTTGCCCGAATTTGTCCCATTCCATGCGGAGAAAATTTCCATTTTTGCATTTCCTATTATGGAATACCCCATTTTGTTATAAAAATTCTTGTGGACATCTCATCCACCATAAATCTGCAAGTATTATTAATATTAAAAAAGCGAAACTTTGATATATATATATATTAAAGGCACGGAATGAATTTATAAATTTAAATACAATTATTTTATAAATATTATATATAAAATAATTATAATTTTTCTCGAAATTTTAAACTTGCCAATAAATTATTTAAATTAGATCTAAATCTTTTAATAGGTTATATATAAATTAAACATTATAAACAAACAAATATGCAACATTTAGGACAACACCTAGGTGTGGAATTCGGTGGCTAAAATATTTTGACTTGTTATATAAATTGAACACTATATGCATACAATATATATACGGGGTTCTAGATAACACAGATAACACGATGATTATGGAATTCAGTGGTTGGATAAAACCAGGTACCTGCAGTAGCCTTTTTCATTTGCATATATATTAGTCTAAAGAATAGAAAGCTCTCAAAATTTATTTCAAATTTATTCGCCAGAAAGTCGAAATCCAACTCATCGTGCCCTGTGATGAGAGCTGCAAGAGAATATCATTCATATCTTGATGGGACCTGGAAGACAATATCATTTGTATCTAAATCACGGTCTTGATGCTATCGGATTAAGCCCATTCTGTCAATAAAATGGTTTCAAAATTTCTACACAAATTTCTTGCCAATGGTTTTGTTTATAGGGAAAGTGTCTGCTATTATCTGCAATTTGGATTTCAGGAAATAAAAATAATTCGCGGTCGCAATCGGTGAGCCCCCACAACCCGCAATCCACTGCGTGAAGAAGAAACTATTCGTGAAGGTGGGGAGCCCCAGAGCCTGCAATCCACTGCGTTAAACCGTTCCTGAGGGATTGAATTTGTGTGCAAGGCGATAAGGGTGTAAACTGTAATAGTCCTTTCCTTCCGACTACCGTAATCTTTTTTTCTAACTGCTTTTGCCTATCCAACGATTAAACATTCTCTGATTGTCTAACATATAATTTAATGGCACATAGTGATGACAGGTGGGAAAATGAAAAGTATTTTTCATATAAAAATGCCTTAAGGCGTAAATATCTAACACAATGATCAAGAATGAATAGTTATTAAGTATTAAGTATGTTTATAAAATCTCAAAATTTTGGTTCAACATTTTTGTCTTCTTATTCATATCATGTTTAGTGATTGTGATCATGGTAATAATCCATTAGTTTTAATATACAAAAACATTATTTTGGGGCTAAACATTAAGAAAGAATCATGTGGCAGTGCTGTTTATGTATTAAAGTCTTCTTGTTAATTTGTGCCTTTTTCTGTTTGATATCTAGTCCCTAACAATGCAATCTAAGATATTTCTATATATTTTGTAACTTGGATACTCCTGGTCATGAGAAAGGCGCATTGCGGGGTTCTATCCAAGGGGATAGTCATATGAGCATAAGCGAGGCAAGAAACGGTCTGTTCCTGCCTGCTTTCCTCCTGCAACCTCCGTTTCTCAAGCTCGGCAACACCGAGGCCTCTCTGGGGCTGTTTCTTGATTCCGTTCTTGGCTTTCTTGGACGCAGAGCGGAAGAGGAATGTTGCACAGACGTCACGAGAAAAATAGGAATGTTCCACAGGCGTCACAAGAAAAA
>CM076569.1:690346700-690444472 GCA_034641835.2 Pinus albicaulis | reverse complement strand
TATTCTAAAAATAAAAATGGGGAGGGTTGTTGTACAATATAACACACTGCTACACAATAATACCCAAGGCTATGACAACGTAGTTTTATTAGAAGTAAATAATTTTGAAGAATGTAAATAGATAGATTTGAAGTTATATGGCTCAAATAATGCTGGGAACAGAGATCTAAGCTCCCAAGCACATTTCCAAGATAACCCGGAAAGGGTTTCCTGAAATACACAAAAATGCAGAAATACAAATATGGCCCTAGGGCTGAATAATATCTGCAATTGGATAGATGATAGGAGGTTGCGTATCTGATCTAGAAATGTATGAAAAACACCTCCTCTATATTCTCCAAATGAGAGGTTGATCCCCTCACTAAAAATATATCTCCCCCAACTAGGGCTCCAAACCCTCTACTACAACTGCACACTAAAATAATGTTGTTCCTTCAGAAAATTATGCTATAACTGATAGCAGTACCTTAGCCTGATGCTAGATGATGAAATAAGGCTCAAGGGTCCTCTTTTCTGGCCTCCCGGTGGAAGGAAACTTTCCTCCAACTGAAATCAAGTAAGGAAGTGACCCAAATCAACTCTCCACTGCTGCACCCTGCAACACAACACAATAATCTACAGAAACTGCGCTGTATAACAAATATGTAGCTTGGCCTAATGCCAGATAGTGGAAAATGTAGTGCAATGCTCTTCCAAGAGGCCTCTCAATGAAAGAGGTGGGATTCCCGATTAGGAACACTCAATGCTAAAAATCACATGTAATCTTAACTAAATAGCTGAAGAGAGAAACAATTCAAAACATACCATATCAAAATAATAAACTCCAACCTCCCCTCCTATGGCTGCCATCCTCTTCCTTATATAAGTGATGATCTTCCTCACCCTTGGACCCACTCAATTAGGTCACTACTTCCATGCATTTAATCTCCCTCCAAAACTATGTTGTACCACCATGAATGCCACTCCTCCATAACAATCTTATTGATTTGGTCAAAGTTGATCCAGTGTTCATGCTCCGGCCCCTTTTCACACCTAAGGGTCTTCAATTCAGCTTTTTATATGACCTCCATTCACACTAGGAGTGTATTTTATTCCTACTAAGGAGATTTATGGGTCTCCATACCCTCTTATTCCTCTATCTAAGTGCAAAATCAAAACTTAATATTCTAATTAGTTGTGTGCTAATTTAGGATTATTACAGTCCTCCCATCCCAAATGTTTCTTTTCCTCAAGCAGCTGCAAGTATAGAACTGAGGAGACTCTCCTCTTCCTCCTATAGCATCCTCATATGATAAGTTCCTCCAATGAACAAGATGCCCTCTCATCAACATGTCCCCTAGTTGCTCCTCCCAAGTGTATAAGTAAGCCTTTGGTGACAAATCCAAATGGCTCTCATCATGAAGTAGTGGGATACCCATGGAGGAACTGTGTCTGGTCTAAAGGCCTTCTTGAGGCATGGAATCAAAGAAATATTGGGAACCTTCATTCCCATGTGAAGCTCCAAACCCCAAGTTATCATCCACAAAAAATGAGTCACCCTCAATAATGGTAACTCATGAAAATGTTCTTCCACCTTTGGCTCCTGAAATGTAGGTGGGCTACATAACTAAACATGATAGACCAAATGGCCTATCCCATTTTTTCTATCTCTCCACTTATGGAAAGTGTAGAGATTTTGCTGATATCGGGCTGCAATAATGTTGCCCTCAAAATACAAAAGGACAACTGGATCTCCAAAAATCCCTTCTCTAGTCTCATGAATCTTTTCTACCCAAACCTTCCCATTCAAGGTGAATAGCACATCATCACCATATGGTATCCAAAACAGAAAGATATTGAATGTTATGTGAAATTTTGGATGGTACTAATGGTTTCTCCAGTGGATACAATGTAATGTTACCAACTGTTGTTTTAGAAGATCATGTGGCAAGTTTTCTCCCCACAAGTTGCTAGTTGTGCATGTTTGATCATCTACTAGAAGGTAGAAAATGGCATTATATATCAACTTATCATAACAATAATAATACCACATTTGCCAAAAATCATGCAAATAAGGGCTATCTCCATCATAAATGTTGGTCCTAGAATGACCATGAAACCCAAAGATAATCTTGCCCTCTTGTGGAGAAATGCATTGTACATAGATGGTGACAGAATGAAAATACTTTATGAAATTATAAAGAAGTATAGAAATAAATTTCTTACCATGCATTGTGAGTAGGCTAAAAGTGAGGTCCATATATGAGCCGTCCCATGAGAATCTCCTCATAAAGGTCTACAAAATGAATAGATGCATACTCCCCTTGGAACACTCCATCAATAGATACATACTCCGATGTGACAGCGTTTTTGGCCTTGGTGATAAGGCTCTTTCCACTTCATGGCTCCATTCTTTGATATTCCATATGCCAAAGTCATCCACCATCATGCTACTATATGTGGGAGACTCCTTCCTATGTGGTAGTACCTCCTGATCCTTCAATGCTGACGGGTAGTATCTTTTCACTTTGATTGTACCATCCCTTTCTCCTGAAATATCATGCAAAGTATGGGAGAAATTCGGCCCATACTCTCCCAAGAGTAGCCAAAGCAACAATAGCTCTTGCTTCCTCCTCACACCTCCATCAGACAAATCATGAGGTGAAAACATGATGATTGACATGAAGAATGCCATATCAACATAATGCACCCAAACTACTTGCTTCCATATGATGCAAGTGCCATGCCAAGTCCCATCCAACAATATACTCCTTGAAATATAATGTATCACATGATGAACAAACTCTCTCAAGAGTAGCCAACGCAGCCTTGCCTCTTACTGCCATGTGTCATAGATATGCAAATGGCTCTCGAACCTCTTGCTTATAAAAATCACCCATCCAACCAATGGTGAGTGTCTACTATCATTCTCAAAATAGGTATCCATCCAATGGAGAATACCATCCCCCCAAATCAGATTTCTATCTTTTCATTTCATGGGATGTTGAAATGCAATCTCCCGAAGATCTCCAAATGAAGACCACTCATCAATTACCATGTTGAATCCATAAGGATCCAAATATGTTGAAGGAAAAATCTTCTCATTGCGCTGTGAAATGCTCATCAAGAAAGATCCATTACAAAAATGAAAGATAAGATGTCTCTCATCAATCATCTACCTATCTACTGTTGTACAAGTGTGTTGGTCATCAGAATGTCTCAATATTAGTTGGGCCCCCAAATCATCAGTGCTTCTCATTGACAACATTGCTGATCTCCATGATGGTGCACCTGTTGTGTCAAGATCATGGTCAATGTTGAACATATAGTTCTGCATTGGATTGTTTACGACAATGCTCATCCTATCCTCCAAAAATATACACTCCAACCCCAAGAGTTGTGTGTAGCTCAAAAATGACACAGTGGGATGAATGTACATCTCCTCCTTGAACAAATCAATGCTCCTCGGTGCAGTGATAGTTTGCTACTCTAAATCAGCAATGTGCTTTGACCCTAGGTCATGCATTTGCCATAATCCTCCATATGATGTGCTGAAATAATAGGAAATGGAAATATGTGTATACCTTGGTAAAGCTTGGGAACATCTTGTACTGCTACAAGGGTTCCTTCCTCCAGTGTGCTGACTTTCCCAACTACTGATGATGATGAATGCACCTCTATGGCTGCATCAATGCTGGTACAAGTCTCCTCCTCCTTGTGCATCTCTAGAATAGTACTGTTGGAAATATTTTCATTGATGGAAAAGGAGAAGAAAGGAGTAACACTATAATTACTAGTGATAGAAGAGGCAAGCAGCATCAATGTGCAGAAAATAAGTAGAATAGTACAGCGACAGTTGAACAAATAGGCAAAACAGGTGAAAGTACAACGGAAGTTGAACAAACAGGCGAAACAGGTGAAATGGACTCGTGTCGGGTGGAAAGAATTTACATTTCGGGAGGTAGCATGCATGGGTAGCAAAGGAGGAAGATGACCCAACGGAATATGATTTAAACCTCGTGCATATCTTATAACCACGGTTAATGTTGATTTGGGATCAACGGTACCGCGAAGGCACAAACAACCCGATGGTTAACCCAAGGGGGTGCCTCCGTAGTTGACCCACCCATCGGGCATTGACCGCAGATAGACGGTTGTCATTCACTGCGGTAGCACAAGCCCTATGATCATTCCAACCAAGGAGTGCCTTTGCAATGCCATGAACTGGGACTCGCTTTGCTAAAGCCCTATAATACAATCATTGGACCGTAAGGTAATTTCTTTAATATGCGATGTGGAGTGGAAATGTGAATTTCATTGCATACCGTAGGTTGCAAAGCTTAGAAGAGATAGCGCTCATAAACTTCGAAGTGCGAAGTGAAATAAAGAGAGTGGACGCAATGAAAGACAACACTGAAACCTAAAGCATTTCAAGTCCGGGAGTATGGGATTTCTTGTTGTTAAATCGCATCGGAGAAAAAAGGAGCATTAGAACATAAAACGATAAAACTTGCAGGCAAGCGAAATGCGATGCACTATGATTGGTCACTGCGTTGTGGGACCCTTCAACCAAAGTTAAGTTCAGGGCTAAGTGTTTTATGAAGAAAACCATGGAAGCGAAGGTTGACTCAGGTTACAAAGGAAAGACCTAAAAACATGAAAAAGGACTCGGAGCATGTGCAGAATAGTGTGATGAAGGATTGACCGTAGATATTTGAGTGCTGAGTGGGCATCGAGATACCTGCAAGGCATGTAAATCATCGGCAATGGTCAAAGCATACTTGGAACCAGAAATGGCAAATAAGTGGAACAATGAGGGCAGGATTAGAAAACTGGTAAGTGTTTGTCGCACCGCTTTTGGAGGATAAGTGGTAAAAGGTGAAAAGACGGCGATAGCATTAAGAGGGCAATGTGTGGCATTCTAAAACAACCTATTTCACATAGGTTGGGAACGGTTAAATAAAATGCAACTTTATGTGTGATTTCTGTCGGATTGGAAAGTTAATAAAAGGCGGAGTGCGATGACTGTCCGATTGATGAAAGGTTGATATGTATGTGAACGCAGCACAAAAGACATAGGTAACAGAAGAAACATAGCAGTTATGCAGTAGAGCTAGAATATAACAGCAGCAGAAAAGACAAATATAAGGCAAACCAAGAGATGAAAGGGTTGAGTGAGATTTATCTGTTGCAACTGTAAATGTAAATGATTTGAATAATTTATATTGTTTGTGATGCAAAGGAAAGTATTCGTAGGCAAAGAAAAACTCCAAGTTAATTTTGAAATGAGTAGACAATGTTGTAACCTCCTGAAATAATGAGCGAGTAAATGAGATGGTGGAAGGCAAAGATTCGTGCCTGTTCATTTCATATTCCAATGTGGAATGCAAACAGTGAGAGGGTGATCTCTATAAATGATGTTACTGTCATACGCATTAAAGGTGTTAGAGAGTGTAAGAAGAAGAAGGAGCAGATAGAGAAGCTGTGAAGATCCAGAGATAATCTAAGGCAGATATGAAGGATGGAGGACAACAGTGAAGAAGGAATATAATGGGGCTGATATTTAGGTAAATCAGCATGTTTTTTTAGTGTTGTGTGAGGACGTTGGTGCTTCCATATCAAGTTTTAGCATGAAAGATGTCCAGTTATAGCTGGCTGAGGTAAGAGCCTCCTGTAGGTTGTAGCCTGTAGAAAATAAATGGGATTTGGAGCTTCCTTGCAAGTTGTAGCTTGCAGACTTGAGGTAGTATCCTTCTGTAGGTTGGAGCCTACAGAAAATCAATGGTGAGAAGGAGTTAGAGCTTGCTTTTGCATCACAACAATAATAAGATGTGGTTTTATCCCTTATGGGTTTCCACTTATATCTGTTGTCTATGTGCATGATGATTATGTGTTGATATTCTGTATTTAATCTGCTTAATACCTGCTACTCACTTATTAATATTGTTGTTCAATTGTACATTAAGTTGATCACAAAATGAAGATGTAAATAAGTGTAAAAGAAAGTTTTACAAGAACCTGAATGCACTAAACTGATTCACCCTCCCTCTCAGTTTAACTAAGGGTTCAACAATTGGTATCAGAGCGGGTTCCTTCTGTATCAGTTTAACAACTGGAAGGAGATCTTAGGTCCCTAAGATAACTAGTATAGAAGGATGCTCAACAAATAAAGCCCCTTTGTTTACTGGTACAAATTATGCCTTCTGGAAAATAAGAATGAGGACGTACATAATGTCTCTAGGAATAGAATTTTGGGCTTCTGTGGATTTGGGATATGCCACAAAGGATTCTGACACAGAGAAAGAAGCCAAACAAGATTTTATAGCTAATGAAAGAGCCATAAATGCTCTCTTAAGTGGTTTGTGTGAGGCAGCATTTATCAAAGTAATGCACAACAATATTGCCAAAGAAATATGGGATACATTATAAAGTATCCATGAGGGAGATAAAAAGGTGAAGATGGCCAAACTACAAGTCTATCGAGCCCAATTTGAAAATATAAAAATGAATGAAGAAGAAGATGTCGCTAGCTTCTTCTTAAAGGTTGCGGAAATTGTGAATAATATGAAAGCTCTAGGAGAGACCATTAAAGAATGTGTAATTGTTCAAAATATATTGAGATCTTTACCATCCAGTTTTAATCCCAAGGTTTCTGCCATAGAAGAAACAGCTGATTGGGAAACTTTGACCATGAACCAATTACTTGGAAAATTAACAACCTATGAGATGATACTTCCATAGAGGAAGTAAAATGTGAGGGAGGCAACCTTTAAGGCTAAGAAGACCAAAGAAGAAAAGGAAGATACATGCTCCTGCTTTGATGAAGAAGAGGCCAAATTCGTCAGAAGATTGGATAGAGGCTCAGGTAAGTATAAAGGTAAGCTTCCATTTAAATGCTTTGACTATGGAAGAATTGGGAACTATGCATCAAAGTGTCCTTACAAGAAAACAAAGAATCAGACTCAAGAGACAGAGAAAACCAAAACAAAAACTGGAAGAAAGGGAAGAGATTCAATAGAAAATCACTTTATGCTCAGCAAGATAGCAGTGCATATGAAAACTCAGATGAATCCTCAAATGAATAAGGAACCTCTGAATTTGTGTTGATGGCCAAGGAAGAGTCTGAAGGATTCCTTTTAGAATATGAGGAAGAAGGTGAGGTAGATCTTGAGGGGGAGCTAAGTGCCCTAGAGGAAATAGACAAACTTAAACTCAAGTGCAGAAAACAGAAAGACATTCTTCTCAAATATGTAAAAGAGGTACCAAATTCAGAAGACCTCATTCAAATGAAAGTAGAACTTGAAGAAGATAAGAAGGTGGAAGACACGTTACTAAAGCAAATTAAGGATAAAATTCAGAAGCAAGAAAAATTGGAAGAAGAAGTAGTATGCCTAAGAAAGAAATTAGAACACATCCAAAGGGAATTGACAATGAACACTCCTCGAATGACAAGCACTGAAAAGTTGAATAAAATACTAAATGCTCAAATATCTCCTCTCTTAAAGACTGGGATAGGTTACGAAGGAGAAACCAACAAATCCAAGGTAGAGGATAACCAGAATATCATTTTTGTGAAAGCTGTAAAAGAAAAAATTAACTCTCAGCAATCTGAGATTATTGTAGATAGAATACTGATAGAAGAAAGGAGCAGGGGGTGTAAGTAGCTCGGAGATGAGATTGCCTCCATGGAGACCTCAGAGAAGGCAGACATTGAAAGGAATGATGAAGCAGCTCAAAAAGGAACCAAAGAAGCAGAAGCTGGCAAGAACTTGATGTGTGATGAAACAAACATAAACAAGTAGCAACATCAAGAGACAAAGAATGAGAGGAAGAAGCAAGTAGTTGCAAAAATTTCAATTGTTCCTGAAGATCAATTGAACAAGTTCGGAAGATCTCAAAGGATATTCTTTCCTCCTATGAGAAATGTCACTTGTTTTGCCTATCACAAACTGGGACATATTGCTGCATACTTTCAGATGAAAATAATTGCCTTCAGCCAACAAAGGATGCAGAAAATGAAAATACCACCTCAAGCAACCAAATGGAGAAGACAAGCCTTCACTAGATACACTAATCATTTCCATGGATATTGTTTTTGTTGTAAGGGGTTCGACCGTAAATCCATGGAGTGCAGAATGTATGGACAAAGACTGATGTTTAAAACCCCAAGGATATTTATGAACAATGGAGAGTTCACTCGTACACATAATACATTTAAAAATATAATCAAATGCTTTGTATGCCATCAAATTGGATACATGTCTTCCAAATTTCCTCTCAAATAATGTGGTCCATCTTCTCAGAAAAGGTGCCAAACAAATAGCTGCCTGTAGTGGAAAAAGAAGTTGAATAAGTGTGACCTGGCTCTAATAGCTCAAGATCAGAAAAGCCAATGCTATATGGACAGTGGATGCTCAAAGCGTATGACTGGAGATCGGAACAAGTTTGTAACCTTTGATGAAAATAAATCTAGAAATGTAACATTCGGAAATGATAAAGTATGAAAAATTAAAGGAAAAGGCTTAGTTAGTCTGAATAATGGAAGAGGAGAGGCTCAAGGTGTACTATTTGTGGATGGGCTGAAAGCCAATCTGCTAAGAATCAGTCAAATGTGTGATAAAGGCTGTGAGGTCCTTTTCAGAGCCCAATACTGTGAAGTAAGATCGAGCACCACAGGAAAGACCTTGATCAAAGGTGTTAGAACAGAAAGTAATGTCTATATATTGGAAGAAGAGAATGAAGCATGCCACATAAGCAAACTTGATGAATCATGGTTATGGCATAGAATATTGGGACACTTAAACTTTGACAGCATCATCAGTCTGAGCAAGAAGAAAGTAGTCAGAAATATGCCTACAATAAAGAAGCCTCCAAATATTATATGTAAATCCTGCCAATTGGACAAATAGACCCGCACATCTTTCAAGACCAAAGATGAACTATCTACAAGTAGGCCACTTCAGCTTGTACACATGGACCTATGTGGACCTTCAAGAACTAATGCACCAGCTGGAGAATCTTATTTCATGCTAATAATAGATGACTTTACTAAATTGACGTGGGTGGCATTTCTCAAATGTAAATATGAAGCAATTGAGAAATTCAAGATATTCAAGGCATTGGCAGAAAATAAAAAAGGATGAAAGCTAAAATGCATCAGATCAGGCAGAGGAGGTGAATTCACAGACTATGATTTTGCAGACCTATGTAATGAACATGGGATAAAACAACAGTTTACAATTGTAGGTACACCTCAACAGAATGGAGTGGCAGAAAGACAAAACAGGTCAGTACATCATATTGCCAGAGCCATGATGCAAGAAAGTAACATTCCCCAAACCTATTGGGTAGAAGCAGTACACAAAGTTGTTTACATTCTTAACAAAGCTCATCTAAGACCAAATTGTGATAAGAATCCTTACGAATTATGGCATGGTAAACCAACATCAATCAAGCAATTTAGAGTCTTTGGAAGTAAGTGTTTCATAAAAATTAATGATGAAAAACTGGGGAAGTCTGATGCAAGAGCTAATGAAGGAATATTTTTAGGATATGCATCCAAGAGTAAGGGTTATATGTGTTACAACAAAAGACTGCACAAAATTGTGCAAAGCATTGACGTAAGAGTTGACGAAGATCTACCAAACAATACAAGAAACACAAGCTGCACCAATCCTCCAGATGATCATGAAGCTGAGAACCAAGATAATGATGAACATAACACAACAACAGAAGATACTGAATTAAACTCAAAGGGTCCCTCAAGATACACTCAAAAGAACCATCCAGAAGATCAAATCATTAGGGACAAAAGTGTGGGAGTCTAGACAAGAAGACAACTTGCTAAGAAGACAGAAGAAGTATACCTAGCCATGCTATCTCAAATAGAGCCAAAGAAGTTCGAAGAATCCAGCAAAGAAAAAAACTGGGTAAATGCTATGAATGAAGAACTGGATCAAATTGAGAAGAACAATACCTGGGAATTAATTCCAAGACCCACAGGGAAAAATTTCATTGGTACAAAATGGATATTCAAGAATAAGATGAATGAACAAGGGCAGGTAATCAGAAATAAAGCCAGAATTGTATGCAAGGGATATTCACAAATTGAAGGACTTGATTATGATGAAACCTTTTCCCCTGTAGCCGGGATGGAAGCAATTAGAATGTGTTTGGCCTTTGCATGCTATCATGATTTCAGGATATATCAAATGGATGTGAAGTCCGCCTTCCTGAATGGAGATTTAGAGGAAGAAGTATACATGGAACAACTTGAAGGATTCTCATTAACAGAGAAACATGACTATGTGTGCAGATTAAAGAAAGCCTTATATGGTTTGAAACAAGCTCCTCATGTATGGTATTCAAGGTTAGACAAATACTTGCAAAAACAAGGGTTTAAGAAAGGAGGAGCAGACAACAATTTGTAAATAAAGACTAATGAAGATGAACTCTTAATTGTAATAGTATATGTAGATGACATCATGTTTGGTAGCAACAAAGATGAGTTAGCAAAAGGATTTGCTGAAGAAATGAAATCAGAATTTGAGATGTCAATGATTGGAGAGCTCACCTTCTATTTAGGACTTCAAATTCAACAAAAGAACACTGCAATATTCATTTCGCAAGAAAAATACTTAAGAGAAATGTTGAAAAGGTTTCAAATGGAAGACTGCAAACCTGTGTCAACTCCCATGATCAATGGATGCAAACTATGTGCTATTGATGGATCAATAGATATAGATCAAAAAATTTACAGATCCATGATAGCAAGTCTGTTATATCTAACTACTTCTAGACCAGACATTATGTTGGCAGTAGGACTTGTAGCAAGATATCAAGCAGCACCAAAAAAAATCACTTACTTGCAATCAAGAGAATATTTAGATATCTACAAGGAACCTCAGATTATGGCCTATGGTATCCCAAAGGAAAAAGTTCCACACTGACAGCATACACAGATGCAGATTGGGCCAGTTGCGTGGATGACAGGAAAAGAACAAGTGGAGGTGCTTTTTATTTGGGAAAAAGTCTGGTGGCATGGCTAAGCAAGAAGAAAACTTCTATCTCTTTATCTACAGTAGAAGCAAAATACATAGCAGCAGAATCATGTTGCACACAAATAATGTGGATAAAAAAAACTCTCAAAGACATGAAGGTAAGCATTGATGAACCCATTTCTATCAAATGTGACAATACAAGTGCAATAAGTATATCAAAAAATCATGTACTTAATTCAAAAACAAAGCACGTCCAAATAAAGTACCACTTCCTCAGAGAACAAGTAGCACAGAAATTACTAAATTTGGAATATGTACCAACCAAGGAACAAATAGCAGACATATTCACAAAACCTCTTGCTAAAGAACCATTCGAATATCTAAGAGAAAAACTAGGCATAGTGTCTGCAGATGTTACTCTCTAACATGATCAGAAATTAAAAAAAAAGACATACAAGGAACAGGACCAGTGCAAAAGACAAGTGATAGTCAATATCAGACAAGAAAGCATCATTCCAGGGGGAGAGTAGTCAATAAAAATTGTCACGAAAGAGCTAGAGCAATGGAGCAGTGCATGGAATAGGTCCTCAAGATCAGAGTATTATGAAAAGATAGAAACCACACTGGGAAAAGTGCAACCCTTTTCCATTGATGTCAAAGGGGGAGGAAAAGCAAGAAAAATAAGAAAGGATCTTCTGTAAAGCAGGCCGAGGAAGAAAGACAAGATACTTCTCAGAATGAAAGGGGGAGGAAGTCCTGAAGGAAGTATGGGAGTATTGGTGGATGTGTTGCCATCAATACCAAAGGGGGAGATTGTTGGAAATATTGTCATTGATGGCAAAGGAGCATAAAGGAGTAACACTAGAATTACTAGTGATAGAAGAGGCAAGAAGCGTCAATGTGCAGCAAAGAGGCAGAATGGTACAGCGACAATTGAAAAAATAGGCGAAACAGGTGAAAGCACAGTGGCAGTTAAACAAACAGGAAAAACAGGTGAAGTGGACTCATGTCTAGTGGAAATAATTTACATTCTGGGAGGTAGCATGCATGGGCAGCAAAGGAGGAAGATGACCCGACAGAATATGAGTTAAACCTCGTGCATATCTTATGACCGCGGTTAAATTTGATTTGGGATCAATAGTACCGCGGGGGCACAAACAGTCCGATGTTTAACCCAAGGGGGTGCCTCCGTAGTTGTCCCACCCATCGGGCGTTGACCGTAGATCGATGGTTGTCATTCACTGCGGTAGCACAAGCCTGATGATCATTCCAACCAAGGAGTGCCTCTGCAGTGTCATGAACTAGGACCCACTTTCCTAAAGCCCTAAAGTACAATCGTTGGAGCACAAGGTAATTTCTTTAATATGCGATGTGATGTGATGAGATGCGATGCGATGCGAAGATGCGATGCGATGTGAAGTGGCGATGCGAATTGGTGATTATAAATTCATCGCATATCCCAAATCACAAAGCTCAGAAGAGATAACACTCATAAATGCCAAAGTGCGAAGTGTGATAAAGAAAGTGGATGCAATGTAAGACAACACTGAAACCTAAGGCATTTCAAGTCCGGGAGTATGGGATTTCCCGTTGTTAAATCGCATCGGAGAACAAAGGAGCATTAGATCATAAAACGTTAAAACCTACGGGCAAGCGAAATGCGATGCACTATGATTGGTCACTACGTTGTGGGACCCTTCAACCAAAGTCAAGTCTGGGGCTAAGTGTTTTATGAAGAAAACCATGGAAGTGGAGGTCGACTTAGGCTACAAAGGAAAGACCTTAAAACATGAAATAGTACTCGGAGCATGTGTAGAACAGTGTGATGAAGGATTGACCATAGAGATTTGAGCACTAAGTGAGCATTGAGATACATGCAAGGCATGTAAATCATCAGCAATGGTCAAACGATACTTGGAACCATATACGGAAAATAATCGGAACAGTGAAGGCAGGATTAGAAAACTAGTAAGTGTTTGTCGCACCGCTTTTGGAGGATAAGTGGTAAAAGGTGAAATGAACACGATAGCGTTAGAGGGTGACGCGTGGCATTCTAAAACCACCTATTTCGCAGAGGTTGGGAACAGTTAAATAAAATGCAACTTTATGTGTGATTTCCGTTCGATTGGAAAGTTAAGAAAAGGCGGAGTGCGATGACCGTCCGATTGATGAAAGGTTGATATGTATGTGAATGCAGCACAAAAGACATAGGTAACGGAAGAAACAGAGCAGTTATGCAGCAGAGCTAGAATATAATAGAAGCAAAAAAAACAAATATACGACGAACCAAGAGCTGAAAGGGTTGAGTGAGATTTATTTGTTGCAACTATAAATGTAAATGATTTGAATAGTTTATGTTGTTTGTGATGCAAAGCCAAGTCTCCATAGGAAAAGAAAAACTCCAAGTTAATTATGAAATGAGTAGACAGTGTTGTAACCTCCTAAAATAATGAGCGAGAAAATGAGATGGTGGAAGACAAAGAGTCATGCCTGTTCATTTCATATTCCCAAGTGGAATGAAAACAGTGAGAGGGTGATCTCTATAAATGATGTTATTTTCATACGCATTAAAGGGGTTAGAGAGTGTAAGAAGAAGAAGGAGAAAACAAAGAAGCTGTGAAGATCCAGAGATAATCTAAGGCAGATATGAAGGATGGAGGATAGCAGTGAAGAAGGAATATAACGGGGCTGATATCCAAGTAAATCAACATGTTGTTTCAGTGTTATCTGAGGAAGTTGGTGCTTCCATATCAAGTTGTAGCATGATAGATGTCCATTTGTAGCTGGCTGAGGTAGGAGCCTCCTGTAGGTTGCAGCCTGCAGAAAATAGATGGGAGTTGGAGCTTCCTTGCAAGTTGTAGCTTGCAGAATTGAGGTAGTAGCCTCTTGTAGGTTGGAGCCTACATAAAATCAGTGGTGAGAGGGAGTTGGACCTTGCCTTTGCATCACAACAGTAATAAGATGTGGTTTTCTCCCTTATGGGTTTCCACTTATATCTATTGTCTATGTGCATGATTATTATGTGTTGATATTCTGTATTTAATCTGCTTAATACCTGCTGCTCACTTATTAAGATTTTTGTTCCATTGTACATTAAGTTGATCACAAAATGAAGATGTAAATAAGTGTAAAAGAAATTTTTACAAGACCCTGAATGCACTAAACTGATTCACCCCCCCTCTCAGTTTAACTAAGGGTTCACAATAGTACATGGGACTCTAAATGTGAAGAGATCAAGACCACTTTGCAAAGGTGCAAGTGTTCTTTCTCCTAATGCAAGTGCTCCTTCAGCAAGTGGTGGTGGGAGTTTCTTCTCCATTCTTCTTTGCTTGACCTCCTTGGTGAAGTCCCTCTTAGATCTGAAAAGAGATGAGATAAAACTCATTCTTTCCATCATTCTGATCTCTTTCTCCTTCTTCGTATTCTCCTGATAGCATAATGGTTGAGATCCACAGGTTGAGCCAAGATTATTCTCTGATACCATTGTAATATTTCCAAATGGGAAAAGCAGGATTATAGTGCATAAAACTTGAAATAGCAGTGTAAATCAACACATAAAATGTAAGAAGATCATATAGCCACCATACTAAGATCATATTAAAAACAATGTATACAAGTTCTTGAATAAATAGTCACTCAAGTTATGCAAAAACAAGCCTCAAGAGAACATGTACATGAAACATGAAGAAAACTGCTACACAATAATACCCAAGGCTATGATAGCACAGATTTAATAGAAATAATTGCTGCTGAAGAATTTCAATACATAGATCTGAAGTCATATAGCTCAAATAATGTCGGGAACAGAGATCTAAGCTCCCAATCACACTTCCAAGATAACTCGGAAAGGGTTTCCTGAAATACACAAAAATGCAGAAATAAAAATATGGCCCTAGGGCTGAATAATCTGTGCAACTAGATAGATGATAGGATGTTGCTAATCTGATCTAGAAATGTATGGAAAAATCCTCCTATAGATTCTCCAAATGAGAGGTTGATCCCCTCACAGAAAATCTATCTCCCCCAACTAGGGCTCCAAACCCTCTACTGCAAATTCACACTAAAATAACACAGTTTCTTCATAAAATTGTGTTGTAATTGATAGTAGTACCTTAGCCTGATGCTGGATGATGAAATAAGGCTCAAGGGTCCTCTTTGTTGGCCTCCTGATGGAAGGAAACTTTCCTCCAACTGAAATCAAGAAAGGAAGTGACCCAAATCAGCTATCCACTGCTGCACCCTGCAACACAACATAATACTCTGCAGAAACTACGATGTACAACAAAGATGTAGCTTGGCCTAATCCCGGATAGTGGAAAATGTAGTGAAATACTCTTCCAAGAGGCCTCTCAAGGAAAGAGGTGGGATTCCTAATCAGGAACACCCAATGCTAAACAACACATGCAATCTTAGCTAAACAGCTGAAGAGAGCAACAAGTCTAAACAGACCATATAAAAACAATAATCTCCAACCTCCCCTCCTATGGCTGCCATCCTATTCCTTATATAAGTGATGATATTCCTCGCTTTTGGCCCCACTCAATTAGGTCACTACTTCCATGCATTCAATCTCCCTCCAAAACTGCGTTGTCCCACCATGAATGCCACTCCTCCATAACACCGTTGTTGATTTGGTCAAATTTGACCCAGTATTCATGCTCCAGCCCCTTTTCACACCTAAGGGTCTTCAATCCAGCTTTTTAGATGACCTCCATTCACAGTAGGAGTGTATTTTGTTCCTACTAAGGATATTTATGGGTCTCCATACCCTCTTATTCCTATGTCTAAGAGAAAATCAAAACTTAATATTCAAATTAGCTGTGTGCAAATTTAGGAATATTACACATGTTTCTCCATGTTTTGTGTGCATTGATTGTTCACACTAGGTCACATATTGGTCATTCTTGCATGTTTTTTGTGTATGGTTGGTTATGTGAATTAATCGCTCATGATTGGTTATACATTTAAGTGGGTGCATATGGTCAAGTTTGCATTGGTATGGTTGAGTTTGTCATGCATGAGTTCATTGTATGCAATTAGGTCATCATGATGATATTGGTATGTTATGATGCTAATGTGTTGTCTGGGATAGAGTAGTAGATGTAGATCATTAAAGTGAAGTTGTGGCATTGGACCTCGAGGCAAGAGCAGATCGTCATACCAATTTTTATGCTTGGAATCTGGGTATGTGATTCATATTTGTTGTAAGAATTAGGGTTACTTATATGTTTTTCATTCAATTTTTATTTTGGTTACATGCATGATAAATGATAGTTGAATAGCGTAGTCATATGCACTATGGTTATGTAAATGCCTTTCATTTTATTGATGTTATGGTTACATAACATGATAGATGCTATTTGATTAGTGTGGTTATATCACATGTGTCAAATACTCACGAATGATAGTAACATGTGGTTGTATGCATTGCTATTGTTGTTTTATGCTCGATAACTTGATGATTATGCGACATGTTTTGATGAGTATGTCATAGGTTAACTTTTTGTTTTTGTATGATAGTTAGCTTGATGAGTAGGTTACATGTTGTTGATGAGAATTATTTTTGAACTTGTTTTTATATGATAGTAACTTGCTAATTAGGATTATTTAATTACGAACTTGAGGGCATATGTATAATGTTAATTACGATTTTCCTATGCATATGGTTAGGGTTATGACATTCAAGAATGAGTCAACCTAATTATGATAGTGTGTTTTATTAATCTAGACTAAGTATGCATATGTGATTATTATGCATGAGTAACAATTTTTTATGATATTATTATGTGAACAAGTTAGCTAGTTACTATTATGGATATCATGACCTTATTTATGTTGAATCGATAGTCTACCCTAAGATACGTCAAGTTAGGTGTTTTCTTATGCCATCTACTTGTTGCTTGAATGTTTGATTATGTCATCTATTTGGTGTTTGAGTGATTTGGTATTTATTATGTCATCTACTTGATTTATTTAACATGATACTTTTGCAAGTTGTTTGAATGTCAGATTATTGCATGATATGAGTGTATGTGTCTGTAAGATTGCATGAAGGAATGATCTTGCTTTAAGATGGATGTGCTAACACATATGTGCTGAGATGACCACTATGTACTTGAGTGTAAGTAGGTGATAGTTGTAGCCGTATGTATTATGACCAATGAACGTGAGTCAATTGTTGATTCTGACATCATTGCTAGTCATGGGAAAATTTGATTTGAAACTGATAGATATGTTTTCTTGATATTTGGTACATATGGTTGACATGTGTGTTCAGTTACAAGTCAGCATGGTTGGCATGACAAGGTAATATAATCTGTATATTGTTATGTGTATTTATGCACTGAAAATTGTGTGTTTATGAAAGTATGATGCAGGTGATTGCATGGTAAACAAAATGCCATGAAATCGTAAAGAAGGCTTGGGTTGATATTTCACTTAGAGGCATTAGGAACCATGGGGATTGAGTCATGGTTTTTGTTGTAAAGTCTCTTTATTTCGGTATTTACGATTTATTGAGCTTGATTTGTGGTTTTTTCTATGTATGGTGAAAGGCCTTGCTACTTTGTTGTGGTGTCATATTGTTATGTGTTTTCCTGGTTTCCTCTTGTTTATTTCTTGTTCTTGTCTTTTCTTAGTCTTGGGAATTGGTTGGGAAAGAGGAAAGTTAATGGAGCCCAGTGCATGAGTAAGTGCAGCGGAAGGTAAGAATATGACAACCGATTGGATTTGTAGAGTCCATTGGGTAAATGGGAAGTGACAAAGTAGGTAAAGAAAATTGATATGAGGTTTTAGATGCCTTGGGTATGTCGGGAACTGTTGTTCTCAATGTTGTGCACGTTGTCCATGGATAAAGGAAGTTATTTTAACCTAGACCTTATGATATTTGGTAATCATGTTGTGATCATAATTATGAGGATGTATATATATATGTATATATGCATGTATGTATGTCACTATCTGATGAGATCATGATTTATTTATGTTGATGTTTATATATGTATATATGTATGTATGTCGTTGATTAACAAGGTCATCATGGATATTGATGGTTTTATGTTGATGGTTAATATGTATATATGTATGTATGTGTGTGCCTATGTCACTGTATGACATGGTTTTCAAGGATCATTCTTGTGGAGGAATGATTTCTTATGTAGGTGAATGACATGAAGAGGTTCCTCGCTATGAGGAATCAAGTGGGAGAGTAGCCTTGACAGATCTATGAGGCTAGTATCACATGGATATGATTTAATTTTATATGCTTGTACTATTCTTATGCTTATGTTATGGACAGGTAATGTCGAGGCGCACATCAAAGAAGTGAAATTAGTCTATTCTGCGGCATGCTAGGGTGAGCATGGATAGTGTAAAGACACTAGAAGCAAGTTTTATTGTGAGGTCAGTGTGTGGTATTTGGATGTACAACACTATTGTTGTGTATATGTAGTGCATGTTGTATATTCACTGATTGTACCTATCATGCTTTGTAATGTTTCATATGTAGTATTATGTACATATGATGTTGTATGTCTGTTGTATATATGGTGTTGTGTGTATATTGCATATATAGTGCTAGGTATAGATGGTGTTATGTACATGTTGGATATGCGGTGTTGTGTACATATCATACTATGTGCATGTTGGATATGCATTGCTATGTACATATGGTGTTTTTTGGGTGACGTACATATGGTGCTATGTACAAGTGGTGTTGTGTGAATGATTGTACAAGTGGTGTTGTGTGCATGTGGTGCTATGTACATGTCGTACATGTGGTTCTATGTGCAGGTGGTGATGTGTACATGTCATGCATGTGGTGTTGTGTACATGTGGTGTCATGTACATGTCATGCATGTGGTGTTGTGTACATGTGGTGTCATGTACATGTCATGCATGTGGTGTTGTGTACATGTGGTATCGTGTACACATTGTGCAAGTGGTGCAATGTACATTTGGCGTTGTGAACACATTGTGTAGGTGGTGCCATGTACATGTGATGTTGTGAACACGTTGTGCATGTAGTGTTGTGTGCCTGTCGTACAAGTTGTGATGAGGGAATGAAGTACTATGTATGTGCATGGTGTAGTCGTGGTATCATGACATGTGTATTCATTGTGTTGTATATGTATATGTATATGTATTGTGTTGTATTGTACACCGGTTGTAGTTGTATGTGTTGCATTCCCATGTAGGCATATGCATTATGTTGTATCATACACTGGGTGAATTTATTGTGTTGTACACCAAATGTATGTGTATGTACATATATTGTGTGGTACACTAGGTATAAGTGCATGCATTGTTTTGTGTTGTACATCGGGTGTGGGTATTATGTGGTGTTGTACACCTGGTGTGGATGTATGTGTTGTATACTCTATGTATTTGTATTTGATTGAAGAGACCCAAAGGAATTGGGTGCTTTCAGGGTGTCTCAATTGATCCGATGTGTCTACAGAAAGAAAAAAGGAAGAAGTAAGGACCGATGAAGGATAAGTATCGATATTTAATTTTTATTATGCACGTGATCTATGATTCTGACTTATGATGGTTACATGTGATTTATGATCATGGTTTATGATGATTGCATGTGATTCATGATATTAATTTATGAGGGTCGTGTTTTGATCTAACCATATGTGATATGTTTATACATGACGATTTGATCAAGCAACTAGTTTGAATTTTTGTGGTAGGAAGTAAAAAGAATTTCAAGTGTACTTTATTGACGGTTTATGAATGAGGTATAAATTGAATTTATTCCAATTTATTTTGAATCTAATGGAAATTATGTGCTTGGTACAGCAAGCATGCAATGCCCAGTTGGGTGGTTGAAACATACTACAAGAACTAGAAGCGTAGGCAAAAGGAATTGGGACATGTATTAGTATGTTGGTAATGCAATTAAGGAACAGGGCCATTGTGGGACACTGGTACCCAATAGTTTCCATTGATTTCCATGAAAATGTTATGATATGATGGTTGAGGTAGGTATATATCTTGGTTTTTGTATCTTTTAATGTGAGGAAGCCTTGCCAAGGGATGGACTTCCCATGATGGGGGTGCCAGCAGAACTTGGAAGGTGAGTGAATACACATAAGGGAATTACCGGATTGCCCGAGGGACTATGTAGCAGAGAAGGGAAGGTCGGGGATGGATTTTTTTTAGTCATTAGCATTTCCATGTGGAATCATGTGCACATTGGGAGTGCACCCCAAAAAATTTATTTGGTAAATTTTCACTGAGAGGACAGTAGCGCAGGATTGTAGCATTGGACATTAGATGCAGGCTTTAAATTTGGCAATGGATTCTGGACTTCCTAGGAAGGAAGTGGATCCTGGTACTACTTTGAGGGTGGAGGTGTGAGCGTGTGGATTCCCTTGTCGCTAATACGAGCATCGTATCCTTCTATTTTTTGCGTAGAAAATGTGTATATGTATATATGTGTATATTATTGTAAATATTGTATCAAGTTGGATTTATAAAGCTCCATAGACAATATGATTATTTGCTGGTTGGAGAAAATGTGGTTGTTATTTTAAATATCGTAATGATATGTGTTATAAAGCTCCATAGGCAGTATGCATTGTTTTTAGTTTTTTTTTGTAGGTGTCATTGAACATAGAGGATGGATTTCCCCCAAGTGGGAGGGTTCTGTAATAGCCCTCATAAAAATCCATGTAAAAATATATAAGACCAGAGTGGATGAGACACTTATTACAAGTTGAATGTTGGGAAAAAAAACCTAGCGAATGTTCACTTCACTTTATTATGGCTAAGGAAATGGGAAAATTCAAAGGAAAAGGGTTTGAAAAGGCACGAGGAATTAATTGGAATTTTATTTATGAAAATAATGGAAAATAGGAGAAAAGGAAGGTGAAAGGCCACATGTTGCATGTGAGGAGGAAAATGAAGGAAAATAATGGAAAAATGAAGAAAATAGAGACTTCATTAATAAAAATTCTTTTGAGGAGGAGTGGGCGAGACTTGATCAGTTCAATTTTGGAGCTCTCTTTATTATATCTTTCTCTCTCATACTCTTGGATAATTAGAGTTTTCTTGGAGAACTATTGGAGAGTGTGGGTACTTGGTGATTTGGAGAAATAAGGAAAAGGAAGAGAAGGGAAAGTGCAGGTGGAGATCAAGATCAACAACTACAATGAGATTTTATTACAGATACTGAGTTGCATGTATGCTTTCCTCACTAGTTTTGGCATGCATGGGTATGCATGTGCATTTTCATAGCCTTTCCATTTCCTGGACAACCATGGTATTGTGGGTTTATTTCCATTTATTGTTTTCTGGTTGGTCTCATGATTTCCTTTAGTTGTGGGTTGAGTTATTAGTTCTTAGAAGCCTTGGTTGGAAAAATTTTCTAGAAGCCCGATGAGCAACTGTGAGTTGAGTTACTAGTCCTGGAAGCCTTGGTTGAAAAACTACTCTTGAGCTTTGGGTTAGTTGAGTTACTATTCTTGGAAGCCATGATTGGAAAAACTCTTTGGTAGCCCTATAACAGTTGGGGTTGAGTTACTATTCCTCGAAGCCCTGGTTGGAACAAAAAATCTAGAGCCCTAGAACATCATGGATAGAGATCTATCTGTGATGGTTAATGATGTTCGACCATGAGGTGGAATCATTGGTTTTGGGGTTGAGACGTTTTTGTCTTTGGAACCCTGGTTCGGTTTTTATTGATGTGTTTGATAAATTCCCACTTTCATGCTTGGAATATGGCACCGAGGTGATTGGTTGAAGTGATACTTGGCTCAACCAATACATGGTTGGGTGGAACGTGGAAGTCCCATCTCTGGTTGGTTTTTACATTCAATAATTAAGAGCTCATTCCTTTGGTATTTGAAATGAAAAAGTATTGGTTTATGTATGGATTTATATGATGTTATACATTTTACTTTTGTTATTAAGATGTTGGTTACAAGCATGTGTTTGATTAGTGATGATGTATGTCTCTATCTATGTTTTTACCGGTAATTGAATGCAAAATGTATCTATGGTAAAATAAATTGTTTTGTAGCTTATTATGTAGGGGAGAAATTATTCTTAGCTATTCCCATATTTGTAATAGACCCCCATGTTCAAATCTGTTGTTTATACTGGTAGATGCAATGTTTGTGACATGTTTGAAGAAATGTTTGTCATGGCTGGGTGGGGTCTATATGAGTTACTGATGATGTGATTGCTTCCTTTTATTTGTTTTAATGTTATTTATCATCTCCCAAAGTTACAATAAGTTTCGGGCAGTGACCTCGGCTCAGGGGATGAAAAGGTGTCATGAATTCCGGAGCTCCATGCACAGTATTAGCCGTTTGGGGCCTTGACCACAACATTGACAAGGAAAGCCAACATATAAGGGTATATAATCACTCCATTTCCCTTACATGCCTATGGATAAGCCTAAAATGGGTTAAAAATAAGTTCCCCCTAAAGGAACACGACCCTTGAAGGTTGGATTACCTCCTGGGGATCTCAATGGTGCAGTGTAACATGTTTGTCATGTTTTTTTCGGTTCCACTTCCTTTAGGTCATGTAAGAGGTTGAATCTCATATTAGTAGCCTCGTGTCACCTCCATAATTTTATCGCACTCCCTCAACAATCACCACTTACCACTTCCATGTCGTGTGAAAAACCATTGACTGTTTTATCAAAACTTCTCCACAGTTTCACAACGTCTACATTTGAATCATGGTTCCACATCTTCATCCGCTCATTTTAATACCTCTACACCTCTAAGATTATATACTATGATAGCTTTCACCATGGTTCTGCTCTGTTTTCAGCTCTCATTTCTAACAATCTCACAATTCCAAAGTGGACACAGAGTGCTATCAAAACAAGTAGAGATTTGATTCCTCCGTTGTTCCTCATAGATTTAAACCACCAAATTTCCCCACTATAAATTCATCTAGGATCTTCTCAACTCTGTCTGCGTAATAATTTAGCTCCAGATTTAATCACTCTAATCACCCTCTTATATTCACATGTCACATTCACATTTCTCAAATATTATCACTTAACTCTATCACTGATCCTTAGTTTCTACAACTTTCGGTGAAGTGCTATGACCGCACAGGATTCCACCAGTTCGCATCCCAACTAAACAAGTTTTAGTGCGAAAGAAATTTTAGTTCTTTGCATTTACTTTTGATCTGCAAAATTAATTTTCTGCTGGTGCTACTTTACTGTCAACTGCTCTTACATCCAACATTCACGTTGACTCCGCCTCCAAAATTCTCACAACAATCTCAGATATTTAACATGCGATGAGTTAAGAACTCAAAACTTACAAGTGTGGAATTTCAATTGGACATGATAACAAATTTCCACCGTGATCTGTCTAAGATCTGCGCTCTCGATGTGAATTGATTTCGCTTAGTGCTGCCTTGTGCCTGAAATTATAAGGTTTTTCTATGGTATAATTTAGTGCATATGTTGAGTAACAGAGTCTAATGAAAACAAAGTACTTGAATATAACAATAACAAGAAATTACAGATTCAATCTCTTCTTTGGCAGAATATTACATTTGTTTTCCCTCTCACTCTCGCCTCTTACCTTATCTTTACACGGTCACACTATTCCTTTCTACACTTTTTCCTTTTGATATCTCTCTCCCTACAGTCTTTGAGACTGTACATTTATATACAAAAGGGTTCTAAACCAATTTTGGTTCAGATCCATAGTTTAATCAACAAATCCGTAATTCTTCTAAATCCTCATTAATTTCTAAAATTTCTCTTTGTCCCTAAGGATCCTCTCTAATTCATAAATTCATGCAACCAATTCCTAATCTATTATTTACAATAATTTCACAAATCTCTCAATCCCTATGAGCTCTCAACTATCCTAATTCTCTCACGTTCTCCAACATTCGAGAACATTTACAATTATGCTCACAATATTAATTAAATCCTATTCCAAATCACTCAAAGCATTTAAAAATACATTTAGAGAACCAACTCTCTTGAAAACATAATACCCCTTAAGTATTCCAAATAACGAATAATATTTGAGCAGGATGCTCCTGCATCAGACTCCCAATGTAGAAAAAGTTTCATACACTCCTGTCTATGAGGTCTATTGCTTTTCTGTAATAATGCAACAACCACAAGTCTCAATGGTTTGCTACCTCCATGATTCCAAACTTTGTTCTTCAGTGATTTCCTTGCTTCTTTCAACTGCTTTTTAAGTATTCTGTTGTCTTTCCTTGCTTCTCTTGGTTGCCATATCTTTGTTTGCAACACTCCATTGGTTTTTCCTTCGATGTTTGTTACAGTCCAGTTTTTTATCCACCTAATTCTCTGTCTGCAACTCCTTTCCTTGTGTTCATGACCTCTAAGCTTTATCAAATTCTCTATTTCTCTATCCAAATTAATTTGATGATGTTTTCATTTCCCTTGTGTATGAGTTTCAAAACTCTTGTTGGCTTTTTTTTCTTCAACTTCTGCTATCATTTTTTAGATTACTCCAAATACCATTGTAGATATTTCTTCCTCCCAAACTTCTTGAATAACTTTGAAGATATCTCCCTCTGCAATATCCAATTGTTGTTCTGCAAATTTACTTTCAAAAAATAAATTACTCTTCAATTCCTTGACTGTAGTAACATTTTCTTCCATTGCTGCAAATCCTTTTCAATCTTCATCAGATATCATAGCCTTATCCTTCATTAGAATACAATTCGGATCTTGCTACTTTGAAATGTTTGTGTACATTTCTCTTTCTTCCTTCATTCCCATTATGTAGCTATATCTTTTGTCTCCTTTACTTTTCTAGAATGTTTCTATGAAAAATTCCAGTTGAAAATTTATCTCAGTCTTTTGTCTAATATTAAATATCTTTTGCATAATTCCTCTGATTTCAGCTTCATATTTATCAATGTTGTCTTCTGTACCTACAACCACATTATTAATTGAAGAGTTAAAACATTTACTTAACTCTACAATTTCTTATTTATTAGGTTCTGCAAGCTTCATTCCTCCTTCTGGTTCCTTGAGCCATCTTTCCAAGAACTCCATTTCCATGTGAAATCTTTCCAGCATTTCTTCACAACCTTCATTCTCAGTTTCACTCTTCTTCTCGCAGTCCTCTTGAATTATCTCATTTTCTGTATTTTCTGCATCATCACATTGCGAAATTCTTTCATCAATTTCATTAAAAAAAATCATTTGTTTACCTCCTTGGAATATCACTACGACATTTTCATTATGCTTCTTATCCATAACAGTTTTAACTGGTTGTCTTACACCAAACAGAAATTCATCTATGAATTCTTTCTACTACAATAAATCAATATCTTCTTCCTCTAAAAAGAATTATCCTTCATACTTCACCTCAAGAGCTTTATTAATCTTTGTGATAGTTTCACCAGACTATCCATCATCTTCTGCACCTATGATATTTAAAAACACAAGGCCCCATAGCCTCATTTTCTTCCCTTGTCAGCATATCTTCAATTTTTTCTGGACTATTCCAATAGTCCATGGAATATTTCTCATTATCCTCTTCACTTATAATTTCACCCTCTTATGGTCCACAAATGGAAATTTCCATTTCGAACTCTGCTTCTCTGAGTTTTTCAACCAACCACTTCACTTGTTTTTGTCGTAGCCTTCTATATAATTTACACCACTTCCCTGTATTTTTCTTCAAGACCCAACCTCATCTTTGGTTTTCCTCTAGCTAGATTGTTAACTCATCGAGCTATTTTCTTATCTTAGCCAACTCCTTGTCAAGATCCTCTTAACTCATCTGATTCCTGTGGATTGTTTTAGTACTCTTTTCCTTCATCTTGTAGCATTCTTCGGAACCTTCTCTATGAATTTATATGACCATATTTTCTTTTGTGTGAGCTTCTATACCTGCAACCAATCAAATTCTTCCTGAGTTGATCTTCTCACCAAACTTCCCCTCTGTCTGGTTTTTAAGTCCTCTTTTCCTTAGAACTTGCTCTGAGCAATATTTCTCTCTCGCTGGTTGCCACACCCACTTCTCTTAAGGACTCCTTTGTCCCTATCTATTCCAAGCCTCAGCTGGAATAAGGTTCTGCTACAATCTCTAATAACTTATAAAATTTCTTCCTACAGTTTTACTATTGTAGTCTTTACCAATAATTCAACCGCTGCAAAGTTTCATACCTTTATAATCAATTTATGTCTCGGCTGGTTGTCTCCTGTAAACATGTAACTTTTGTACTCCGTTGATATGTTTCAATCTGTAAAATATCATTAATAAAAACTTATGTATATCATCTTCCCAACATCACCTGTCTTTAAGATATCCTTATTTGTTGGCCTTTACCATTCCTATGAATCTTGTTTTGTAGTTTTTTCCATTCTTTCAACATTCAACTGCTGTCACAACAATCAATTCTAAAAAAGACTTCAATCCACATCAATTTTGGATTAGAATTTACACAAAATTTTAATTTCTTTCTAAGCAGCTACCTCACCAATCATAACACAATTCATCTCTCTCATGCAATCTGTGTAAATGCATTATAAACTTCTCAAAATTTTATTTCTAAGTAGAAAAAAATATTCCTTTGTTATCACAGTCTACCATCTCTGATTAAGCTTATTCTTCTACAAACTTTCTCTGGCTGCAATAACTCACTATCTTGAGGAAAATCTCAATTTGTTCATACTTCACTCAACTGCATGCAGAATCCATTTTGCTTTACTACGATCACCCTCTCTTGCACTTTGAATCAAATTCCTTACAATTTAATTTTAACTTCAAATGGGTTTACTTCGGCTCTGATACCACTAATGGTGAAAAATTGTTGCACCTGTACCCACAGTATGATATGAAATGAATAACATATACATGTGTCCAAAATACGCATCCTCATTTACTTAAAAATCCATAAGCGGAATTAATTCCCCTTTATACAACTATAATTTCAAAACCTGCATAATGCAATATTAATCTATGTTTAAGATTTTGGTTAAAAACCAAAACGTCAACATATAATATTCAGGCCCACATCTATTGCCAACGCACCTTTTCACCATCAATTATATGCACCCATCCATCCGACAACAATCACACCTCAATTTTCACGACAATTAAAGTTTTCATAATATGTGAAATGGGTGGTTTTAATGTGCTACGTGTCACCTCCAGTCTTTTATTGCGCTCCCCTCAACAATTACCACTTACCACTTCCATGCCGTGCAAAAAACCATTGATTGTTTTATCAAAACTGCTCCACAGTTCCGCAGCGTCTACATTTGACTCATGGTTCCACATCTTCATCCGCTCATTTTAATACCTCTGCACCTCTAAGCTTATATGCTATGATAGATTTCACCATGGTTCTATTGTGTTTTCAGCTCTCGTTTCTAAAAAACTCCCAATTTCAATGTGGACACACAGTGTTATCACAACAAAAAGAGATTTTATTCCTTCGTTGTTCCTCATAGATTTAAACCGCCAAATTTCCCCATAATCAATTCATCCAGGCTCTTCTCAACCATGTCTGTGCAATAATTTAGCTCCAGATTTATTCACTCTAATCACCCTCTTAGATTCACATATCACATTCACATTTCTCAAATCTTATCACTTAACTCTGTCACTGATCCTTACTTTCTGCAACTTTCGGTGAAGTGCTATGACCGCACAGGATTCTGCTAGTTCGCAATGAAGCTAAACAAGTTTTAGTGCAAAAACCGTATTAGTTTTTTGCACTTATTTTTGATCTGCGAAATTCATTTTCTGCTGGTGCTACTCTACTGTCAAGTACTCTTACATCCAAAATTCATGTTGACTCCGCCTCCAAACTTATGACAGAAATATTAGAGATTTAACATGCGATGAGTTAAGAACTCAAAACTTACAAGTATGGAATTTCAATTGGACGTGATTAAAACTTTCCACTGTGATTTGTCTAGGATCTGCGTTCTCGATGTGAATTTATTTCGCTCAGTGCCGCCTTGCGCCTAAAATTCGATGGTTTTTCTATTGTATAATTTAGTGAATATGTTGTGTAACAAAGTCTAAACAATATATTTAGACAGAGAGCTGAATGAAAAAAAAGTACTTGCATATAATAATAACAAGAAATTATAGATTCAAACTCTTCTTGAGCCGAATATTACATTTGTTTGACCTCTCACTCTCGCCTCTTACCTACTCTTTACATGGTCACACTATTCCTCTTTACACTTTTGTTTTCGATATCTCTGTCCCTACAGTCTTTGAGACTATACATTTATATACAAAAGGGTTCTGAACCAATTCTAGTTTAGATCCATAGTTTACTCAACAAATCCCTAATTCTTCTAAATCCTTATTAATTTCTAAAATCTCTCTTTTTCCTTAAGGATCCTCTCTAATCCATAAATTCATGCAACCAATTCCTAATCTAGGATTTACAATAATTGCACAAATCTCTCAATCCCTATGAACTCTCAACTATTCTAATTCTCTCATGTTCTCCAATGTTCTAGAAAATTCACAATTATGCTCACAATATTAATTAAATCCTATTCTAAATCACTCGAAGCATTTAAAAATACATTTAGAGAACCAACTCTCTTGAAACATAAGACCCCTTAAGTCTTCCAAATAACCAATAATATTTGAGCAGGATGCTCCTACATCAATATCGAAGCTTTTCCACGTACGTTCGGGTATATAGGGTGGTGTTATATTATGAAAAGTTTAAGGGGGTGCTCTCACTATGCAGTTTCGCATTAGACAACGCTAATATGGAATTTTGCCTCCACGTACGTTCTGGTATATTTGGGAGGAAAAATTTAAGTTTCTTACCATCCATAGGTAACCAAGTTGGCTACCCTGTAACTTGTGATACACTGAACACAACATTCGGGAAGATTTCCTGCCCATACTTCATGGTTTTCCAGGAGGTATTTTGTAGTTCAAAATTACTTTGTAAACCTTTTAACTAGAATCACCATTTTTTTGTTTATTTTTTTGTAATAAATTCTGTCAATCATCGTGGAATAAGAACATCCCTTTCCCCATTGTTCGTGTAGAATAGCACTTAATCCACCTTTACTCCTTGAAGCCATTTCTGGTCGGCAAAGGTGACATCGTTCTACCAAAACCAGTACCATCAATACCTTTGGTGTGACATATTCATCACATATATCGGAGTTGTCTCTGTTAGCTCCCTGTAATCAGCAAGATTGGAAAAGTCCAATCGCAGGGAGAAACATCGTTTCAACCACTTTGGGATTCTAGGATCTAGCCCTCCTGAATCCAGAGAGGGATCTCTCCAATAAGTGCAAAGATGGATTTGTCTTTGAAGTTTTAGGTAATGATATTAGGCTAGTTATAAAGGCCAAGGGTTTGTTTGTTTTTGGATGGTTGAGCATGAAAATTATTTGAGGGGAAAGTTCTAAATGTAAAAAAAATTCAAAGGTGAGAAGTTGCAAGTGAATAGAACATCTTTTGCTAAAAATATAGATATAACGCTAGTTTTTAGTCCATTGGGCTATGGAGTCATAACAGGGCTTTAATTGAGCAACAACATCAAGAGTGATCCAAGGGGAAAGTCATCTATATCACAAGATTATTGATATTAGAGTGATGGAATGGAAACAATAAAGTGTTGGAGGGGTGGAAACTGATAATAATTTCACAGGGGATTTATAGTCAGTCCAAACAAGAAAAGCCTCTTAAGTAACTGTTTAAAACCAACCAAGGACAGGGCTAACCATAGACTTCTTGGGCAAGTTTGTATTAAAGCAGCTTAATTGACAAATAATCCAGTAATCCGCATAATTACCTTCAGAAAGTATGAAAACATATAAGAGAAGACAAAGTGTAACTTAAGATCAGATAAAGTACTTTTAAACCTAGTCTGCTTTCAGTCAACATCGAGGGAAACCTTCAGAATCTGCCTTTGGAGAATAGAAACCAGAAACAGGGCAACCCATCACTTTTCTAGTCCAACTTTAATAAGAAAATAATGAAAATAACTTTCAATAACAATGTTTAAGGAAAACAGTAGGACGAGGGAATGCCAACATTCCTAACTGCTTAAACTGTATTGAATCATTCTTAAATAAAAAATTGGGAGGAAAACATGGAGATAAAGCTTATCAGTCAGAGAAGGGTACTGGTAAACAGTACATCCTAACTCCATAAATGTTGTTTTTTATCAGAGAATAGTGAACAATATGAAATACATAGAAGGAAACAATAACAAAGAAAGGGGCACTTCACCAGTGATATAGACTAGGATCCCAAGAAACAGCTTGTTATTGATGTCAAACCAGTTACAATACTCAGGTCCAATGTTTCAGTTCAGAAATCATCTTCACTATCCAGCCTAACTAATCTAACACAAACAGAGCTTTAAGGGCCAGTGAACACTATTTACAGATAGAAGTCTCAAGCTCAATTATATTTCAAAGTTCTAAAACCAACCCCTCATTCATCTTTTGTAGTAGTATATATATAGAAGAATGAGGAGGTGAGATCTGATAAAAGATCTCCAATTAAAATTAATACAGATTTAATGGCTTCTTGGCCTTTGGGGGGCTTAATGAAGAAACTTACATAGGTGTCCTATGTATTAAATGATTTACATAAATATTTAAGCTCGGTGGGAGCTCTTTTTGACCTTTGAGGCTTTGTGTGGTGTCAAAGTAACTCTGCAGATGTTTTATCATTAAGTTTGTTTGCAGATTTTACTCTCTGGTGGTTGCGAGGTAGATATTTTATCTTCATTAATAACTTCAATCTCTGACTGAACACTTTGAGGCACAGGTGGCATTTCGATAGTTGGGAGGAATCAATTTGCCTCAGATGTGGTGGTGGAGGCTTTCTGTTGATAAAACACTTAATATTTTCTTCAAACTGTGTTTTAATTGGGGATTAGGCTTTTGATAATCATTCTTAGTCATGATCCCCGCAAATCTGTCTTCAATCTTCTGTCTTAGTACATTTTTGTCTTCGACACTGATACTCTCTGATTGTGCTTGATTTACTGTGTTTTTTGCTGATGTGCAGGGATGCACAGGGGTGATATGGCATCAATGCCTCATGAATCACTGATGAAACATGAATTTTAAACCCTGCAAACGATTTTAGTTGGTGAATCAAAGGCAGGAGGATCGTCACCCTCTGCCTTTGAAATTTCTTCAGTCATGGCGGAAAAACCATTTAAACCCTACAAAATACAAAGAACTATTATAAAATCCTGCATGTATAGGTTCGCTGCTTCAGAAGGCACGTGGAGGGAGCATGTTCATTGGATGGCATCATCCAACGGTCGAGATTGACCGGGAGAAGTCATAGAGAATGCAGAAGAATATTTTAAATCAGAGTTGTCGATCACGCAGAGATCGACGGTCGGGAGAGGAGGTGAAAAAATAACGTGACAGGGTCACTTTATTGGAAAAACAAATTAAAAAATAGGTAAAAAAATGGTGTGTGGAGTTCGGGATGATCGTGGACCGTCAGATGAGAGCGGTCCAAGCGATCAACGGCGGAGGACAGGCATTAAAAACCTTAGAAAATGTGACTGGACATCCAAAATCCAATTAAACCATGTTAAATAAAATTCCCAGGCCTGGTTTTGCTGACTGGACGAGAAACCACAGAGACCCGCCCCAATATAAATCTATCGCGTGGATGTTGATGTGGCGCTAGGACCACCGGCACTGCTGTGGATGAGGGGACCGAGCGATGAAATATGGGTCGTCGATCTGTAGATCAGATCGATGGCAGAGATATGTTAAACACCGCGCCATACCCTGGTTAACTGTCGGGCTTCTTCGGTGAGTGATCGACGTCTGATGAGCAGCCTCAGATTGGACGATGGATGCCCATATCGCGCTGGGTCCACATCCGATCTTTAACGTGCGATGGACGATGGTTTTATGAACAGTGCCCGAGATACGTGTCGGCTAGCGTATGGAATCACTATGAAATGGAAAAAAACCTCCCCGCGCTTAAAAGCGTTGCGATGAAATCTGCTTGGTTTTTGCAATCTGCGAGTGGCTGGCGGGGACCACTGGGGCGATGGACTGCGCACCGTCGATCTGTGGATCAGATCGACGATGGAGATCGCCTTGAACTTTGGACCAGTGGAAAAATTATAATATAAGAAAAGCCGACAGATTTAATATATAACCAAAGGTTTAAACTTTGGGCGGACATAATTAATATTCAAAATGGCTTGACGCCCGAGTGCGGGGCCTTCAGGCACATGGAGGAACATATGACCAAGGGTTAAAAAGGAGGGGCTAATCGCAATTGGGCAATGCGATAAGTGCTTGGAAGGCTAGCGCTTGGTTCCAGCACCAAGGCGTATGGAGGGAAAGAGTTAAAGACTTAGCCCAAGGGGGCTTAAGTCTACAAAATATAAAAAATGTGATTTTTATAGTTTTTTAATGATTTCAAAGGTTTTGAGGGTTTCAATAAGGCAAAGAATGAGTCTTTAACCTTGTCAAAGGGATTTTGATAAAGGGGAAAGGGGAAAAACATGAAAATGAAGGATTTCATGGGAGAAGGAAAGGAAAAGATGAGGTTAGTTTTGGAAGAAGGGGAAAAGGGAAATGATGCTTGCAGCAGTATTTTTCCTTGGGAATCAGCAGGATTTATGAATGGAGAATAGGCACAGTAGTGAATATTGGGATAGAGGTATGAGGCCTTCAAGAGTCTTCAAGAGCCAACACTTTTTAGCAATAAAAATTTGTTCCTTGAAGGCTCCAAAAGTTTTAGCCACCTTTTGCTATAACAAATTTTATAGGTGGCTAACAGTGGCTCCACTTGGGGATGGTGCCTTCTTGAAGGCATCAAGAACTTTCAGACTTGGATTCTCTGGGAGGCTGATCATTTGCCTCATCCATGGGGCTGCCTTTCTTTCTGTGGATGATCTTCTTGGTTCTGAAAACATATTAGCAGTCACAAACAATGGATCTTCATCAATACGAGCTTCTACCTACCCAATCCTACTGATCTAGCATTTTCTCTTCATTAGAGTTCACTTGGATTGGAAAAATATTCTTAAAACATTTTATTCTTTTGAAAGAAAGAAATCTAATCTATTTCTACTCCTTATTTCTTCATGGACCTAGATTAAACAGTTGAGCCCATAAGATTCTCTACCTAATCTACTGTCTGTTGGAATTAAATTGTCCAATAGACTTTCATTCTCTAAATTCTACAACAGAAATTTAAAAGCACTCAAGTCAGGATTGAATAGTCTAACTTGATGCTGGTCTATGGCATAAAAACAAATTGCACATAGACATTATTTTTCACAAAATTTAAAACAAAAATGGAAGGCTTGAGATCTGAAATTTGAAAACATTTCCTTCCTCTTTTCTACAGCTCTGTTTTGATCTTTGTTTTGAGTTGTCTTTTCTTTTCTTCTGGTTCAGGTTTTAATCTAATTAGAACCATATTTTTACATCTTTTGACTCAGAATTTGAAGCAAATTTGAGTCACTTTTCTTTAGAAACTTAGGTTCATATTTTGAGCATGTTTGAACCTTTAATTTCTATTCTAAACTATCTACTGATAAGCCAAGATTAAACAGTTTGGCAAATCGAATTCACTATCCTATCAGCAGAAAATTTAAAGCTAATTAGTCAATATTAGACAGTTTGACTAACTAGAAGTGTGTTCTTTAGGAGTGGCATTTTAGCTTGCACACTTTTAGATTTGTTTCTCTTTTTTGGTATGGGGCTATACCTTTCTTGTTTTCACAGTCTGCCCTCTTTTCTTCCCTTTCTCTGTTTTTGTATTTTTTATTTTTTATAACTTTGAATGCAGTGGTGGGTGAAATATTTATAATGAGAAAAAGATAAAAGACTTCCGGAACAAAACATGGATCAAGAGAAGTAATGCTTAAGCATCCTGCCATTGACAGGACCCCCAAACAATTCTGTTCCATTCAACTCCTGTAAGAAAAATGCATTATTACCAGCAACTGAATGGATAGAGTAAGGGCCAAGCCATAAGTTGTCAAATTTCCCATGCTTGCCCTTTTCTTCCGTCCTTGAATCCCACTTTAAAACTTTGTCCCAAATCTTGAAATTGCTGGCCTTTGTTCTCCTGTCAAAGAGCTTTTTAATGTTGTCTTGTTTTTGCAATGCTTTGCTATAAACCTCCTCTCTAGTTTGCTGAAGATGAATGGTTTGATTTATTCTTCTGATCATATCATTTTCTTCAGTTTTTAACTCCTGGATCAACTTCATAACTGGTACATTGAGGCTGCTTGGAAAAATTTCATTAGTACCATACACAAGCTGGAAAGGTGACATACCAATAGATTTCTTCAAAGTCAATCTGTCAGCCCAAAGTGCATGAACCAGCTTTGTGTGCCAAGACTTCTTGTTGTGCTCCAACAGTTTCTTGATTATGTTCACTAAAATTTTGTTCGAGGATTCTGCAAGTCCATTACCTCGATGGTAATAGGCCGTGGAATGCCCCAATGTTATCTTATATCTATGACAGGACTCAACCATCTTGTTTGATCCAAATGTTGTTGCATTATCATTGATAATCTTGGTAGGACAGCAAATCTGGAGAGAATGTTAGTCTCCATAAATTTTATGATAACTGAATCATTGGCCTGCCTACAAGGTATGGCTTCTATCCACTTAGTGAAATAGTTCGTGGCAGTGAGAATCCATCTATGATGGGCAGAAGATGGGGGATGGATTTCTCCTATAAATTCAAGTCCCCACTATTGAAAAGGAGCATCAACAGTAATGGGATGCAAACGTAGGGGTAGCATTTTTCTTTTGCCTTCAAAAATTTGACATTTATGACAGGCTATGATCATCTTGTGCACATCATGGAAAAGAGTAGGCCAATAGAAACCAGCCCTCAAAATTTTGTTGGCTGTTGTCTTCTAATACAAATGACCTCCACACTCTCCTTCATGGAACTGATATTTAACCTTCTCTGCATCAAAATCAGGCAAACATTTAAGCAATACACCACTTCCATTTTTCCAATAAATACATCTATCTATAATGCAATAGTTTACAGTTTTTAACTTTAGGAACCTTGCCTTTGTTTTTTTCAAACCAGGAGGTGTATTCAAATTAAGAAAAACATAAACAGTATCAGCATACCAAGAGGAATTCATGAAATGGTCTTTAACAACGGGTGTTGAGATTTCCTCTTGTTCATCCAAAGCATTAATCATATTAATATCAAGAACTTCAAAATTGGATTTAGCCATTAATCTAGCTAGACCTTGGACTTTGATGAGTTTAGTGGGTTTTATCTCTAAATCATATTCAAGGATAACAACAATCTAGTTACCTCTCTTACCATCTGGGTCCTGTGTTAGAATGTCTTTCACAACTGAATTTGGGACAAAGGCAATGATGTGTGAGTGAAGAATGTATACTCTGAAGTCTTTCAAAGCTTTGACCAAAGAAAAATCTTGCTTCTCCATAACGTTATACTTCAGAAGGGAATCCCTCAATGCCTTGCTAAAGAATGCAATAGGCTGCTCTTGTCCTTGTGGATTTTTCTGTAAAAGGACAGCAGCTATGGTATGTTCTGATGCAAACGAAAAAATATAAAAATCTTTTGAAAAATCAGGACTTATTAGAACCGGTGTTTTGGTTAACGCTTGTTTCACCAACTCAAAGGACTTCTTTGCTTCCAATGTCCATTTTACCCCTTGCTCCTTCTTCAACATATTTGTGATATTCCTAAGGAGCTCAGCCAGGTTGGGGATGAACCTTCTCAAAAAGTTAATCTTTCCAATGAAATATTGCAACTCCTTGATGTTTCGAGGATGAGATATTTGCAATATAGCCTCAATCCTCTTTGGATCTATCTTAATACTGTCTTCTGAAATAATGTGCCCGAGAATTTTACCTTCCTGGAGCCCAAATAGTGTCTTCTTAGGGTTCAAAGATATCCCAAACTTCCTGCATTTCTCGAAAACCTTTCTTAAATGTTCTAAGTGCTCTTCATCTATTTTTTAAAACACAGTGACATCATCAAGGTATATAATGATGAATAAGCCCAATTCCTTCGAGAATGCTATGTCCATGGCTCTTTGAAAAATTGCTCCAGCATTCATTAGAACAAAGGGAATTTTCGCATACATGAAAGTGCCCCAAGGTGTAGTAAAGGCTGTCTTTAATTGATCAGCAGGGTGAACTAAGATCTGATTGTACCCTGAATAGCCATCTAGCAAAGAAATTCTTCTAGACCCTACCACTCTTTGTAAAATATGATCCATCTTAGGTAAAGGGTAGTTGTCTTTTAATGAAGCTTTGTTTAAGTCTCCAAAGTCTATACAAAGCCTGATCTCTCCAGTTTTCTTCCTAACCGACACCAGATTGGACACCCACTCAGAATATCTAATAGGGACAATAATACCAGCTTCATACATTTTCATGATCTCCTTCTAAACCAAAGCCAACTGAACATGGTTTACTTTGCGCAATTTCTGTTTGAATGGTTTTCGGTTTTCTTTAAGGGGAATTTTGTGTTGTATTATTTCAATGTCATAGGATTTAAGATCTTCGTAACTCCACGCAAAAACATCAGAAAATTCTTTAAACAACTGTATGTATTTGAGTTTAATGTGAGCTAGTAAAGATTTAGATAGTTTAATCATTTTCGTTTTTTCTTCACTTCCTATATTGCACTCTTCCACTTCAGTCTCCAAAGGTTCCAGTTTTGGCTTCTTGGCCAGATCGTTAAAATCAAAAAACTCTTCTAAAGGTGTCATACCGCTTGGAAAACTTTCGTATTTAGAGTGCAGAGTTTCTAACTCCTCTGTTTCTAACTCTGCAGTAGTTTCTGTTTTGTTTTTAAGTTTGTCAGCCGGAAGATTGATATTGAAAAGTTCGGGAGACGGCTCTTCTTCACTAAGAAAATTTTCTTCACTGCAGTCTGTATCATAATCTAAGTCCGAACTGTGTAGTTCGAATTCATTTCTGAATTGCATGAAGTCTTCTATTTGTTTTTCATTGTCAAACACCTGTCAATAATTCTCATTATCAGGCACAGCTAGTCTAAATTTTATCTGAGTTGTGCAGTCTTTGGTTTCATATGGCATTAAGCATGTTCTAGCTGCAAAGGCTAAATTGTGGGCCGCAATATTTATTTTTCTTGGGACAAAAATTAATTTGGACTCCCAGAAATTTTTTAAAAGGTCCATCACATTGTTTCGGTAGGATCTAAGTCCGGAATGATTTGCGTTATACTCCCCATTGACTTGCCTAATGACTAACTCTGAATCCCCATACACATTAATTCTTATGGCTCCTAACTTTTTCAATAGATGTAAGCCTAAGAGAAGGGATTCATATTCTTCTATGTTATTGGAACACTGAAAGTTTAATTTGCAGGAAACGCTTTCTGTGTGGTTTTTTTCAGTGTTGCAGATCCAGACACCCACACCAGCGTTGGTTTTAGTGCATGACCAGTCAAAATACATACTCCATAGAGGACTATTTTTGGTTTCACCTTGGTTAGTGTCCTCTTTAACTAACGTGCTCAAGGGTTGTTGTGGGATCTCAGCATTTAGTTTTATTTGCTTAGATTCCCCAAGATTTTTGTTTATTTGAGGGTTGTTTTCTTGATTGTGAATTTTTCGAAGCAAGGGACACATAATTTGTAGTTCAAGACCTGCATTTGGTTTGCTAGAATTTTCAACTGCAGCAAACTGCTTTGACACTTCTACATTATCTTTATCCTCCTCTCTATCTATCATTAGATCTGACAAGGCCACTTGTTCACTAAGTGTTTCATCATTAAACATAATAAAAGAATCAAGGCCTGTATTTACAGAATACAAAGGAGAGTTTTTTGGTCTGTCTTGACTTGTAACTGTGTATTTCATATGGGACTCCCTGTAAAGTCTTCTATTCTGATTGAAAACAAGGATAGTCACATAGGTCATGTCCATTTGCATAGTCCCTTGTAACTTAGCCCCCCAAGATCTTGATAATAACATTCCATACTTTGGGGGTACATCATCCACAACAATATCCATTACTAAACATTTGGCTGGAATTTGGGCTAAGTTAACACAGAGGTATTTGATTAGTACTAAACATTTCACTCTGCTTGAATCAAAGGAGTAAAGGTCTTTGTAAGGTATGGTGATTTCTAGACCAAGGCTCTCCATCACAGCTTTTGGCATTAAATTATGAGAAGCTCTTGAGTCGTTCATAGCGTTATGCAAAATTTTGTCATGAATGTTTAAGCTCACATAACAGGGAGGAACAGGTCCCTCTTGATACATAACTTCAATATTTGGACCAAAAATAAGCTCTAGTTGGTCATCATTAAGATTGACTGTATCCTCATTTTCCTCTATATTTAAAGCCTTCAAAATTTGCGTCCTATATAAATGTTGGGCAGCTAACTCTGTCAGGGGAAAAGATATTTTGATCTTTGAAATTTCCTGCTCCAGGCTGAAAGGAATTTGACTCTTTAAAGCACTTGTCTCAGCGTTATTAGATGTCACTCTATCAGCAATATCAACTTGTTGATTTGTTCTATTTACAATTGACAAAATTGTTTTCATAGGAGTACTAGCTGAAGTGTTAGTACTACTAATGTCTGCACTCTGTTTTTCATTGTTTTGAGTGCCTTTCTCTTTACCATTATTAGAATTTACAGCTACCGTTTTACCCTTTTATTTGATAATTTTAGGCTTGGTTGCAGTGATTTTTTGTGAAGATTGGTCAGAGGTTTTGGTGTTGGGGGTTTGTTCACCAGTTTTTCTTCTAAGGTCATATTATTTTTGAGACTCTATGATGACATTTTCCATGTCTTGATAATAAATTTTATCATCATCTCTTTTGTCATCATAAGGTGTGTATAGACCTTGTTTTCTATCATAATTAACTTCAAAGTCATCATCATCTACACCCAACATGTTGATATCATCTTCCTCTATTATCTCATATGTTTCCTCAACCTCACTTACATAGTTTTGATGAAAAGGAGGAGTGATATGTTGATCATCTTCCCTAGGTCTATTTGGAGGTTGGTTCCTTCTAAAATTATGATTCTGGTTTCTGTTTTGAGGAGAAGTTTGGTTTTGACTGCCTTGTGCTCTCTCAAGGATGCTCATTTCCTTCTTCATCTCCTCCATCATTCTCTCCATCCTTGAATTGGAAGTAGAAGGTGTGGATTCCTCTCTAAAAGATACTCTCTTCTCATTTTTCATTCTCGCTCTCTTCTCCATCAAGTTGACTTCCACAGAAAGAGCACCTTTTTGCATCTCTTCAAGGTTGTAGGATCTCTCTCTCTCAGTTGATAGGCCATCTCAGGGTCAAACCCTTCAGGAAACTTGTTTAAAGCTGAGCCTTGTGGTCGTTTTAGATCTGGGGAAAGTGCATTATATACACTGTTAAATCTGGTACAATAAGCTTGTACACTTTCCTCGGTTTTTCTATGGAGGTTCTTGTAATCAGAAAGGACTTGGAGAGGATTCTTCTTAACTTGCCATTTGTTTAATAATTTTTTATGGAACGCTCAGATATCAGTGATACTATGGGGGGTTAATCCTTTAAACCATTTTATCACTCCCCCCCCTTAAATTTGAGCAAATAATCTAAGTTTGACATAATCATCATCAATTTCATTTCTGTCAGAGTAGTCATTCATCTTATCCACATGTTGTGATGCAGTTGTAACATTACTAGCATCATATAATGGAATTTTGGACTGATAGTCCTGTGGAAGATTGACTAATGGTACATGAAGGACTAAGGGAGCATACCATGTTTCCATGATATGTGGTGGGGGCAGATTCACAAGAGGTGGATTAACAAGATGGAAGGTGAGCTGGAATGGATTGGTTTGAACAGTGGATGTAGGGTGACTAGAAGTGGATAGACCAGGAGTAGATTGCTGAGCTGATATTGGATGAGAGAGACCTAAGTTGTGAAGGAAATGTAAATCAGGAGGTGTTGTTTCTCTGCTACCAAGGTGTTCACTTGTTTCAGGAGACGACAATGAAGACTCAAAATCTAACTGATCTAAATCACCAAGAGACCTAGTTCTAAAGGGATTTACTAAGTCCACTTGTGATTGTTGTAGAGCTGAAATATTTACAGGGACTGAATTTGCTCTTAAGGGTGATCTGAAAATAGTTGAATATTTAATCTTAGGATACTTCCTAAGGATGCGATCTAGGTTATCAACTACTTCAAGTGGATCAGGGTCGGGATAGGCTCTAGTATGAATCTTTCCAGGAGCCACTATGCCATGTTTTTCAGACCCAAATAAACAAGACAAGTTCAACTAGATATGACAGTCTTTGAATGGTCAACCAATCTGTTTACACAAAGTTTAATCCTACAGCCCTCTAACTGAGTTTGAATGATATTATGATGATAAGGGTTCTTCCCAGTGGAGTCTTAAGGCCTGTTCAGGATTGTGGAGTCGCCAAGTGGAAGTTTTTAGCTCTTTTTAGAGGTAAAAGGTTTTATAGTCCACCACCATGTTTATTGAATAATAATCTGAAATATTTTTAGGTTTTTCTGAGTTATTTTTCAGTTGTGTGGTTTTTAAGAATATCCTAACTGTGTTTCAAAACTTTGCTACGGTTATGAAACAAAGACAGTTTACTCCTATGGCTAAGACAACTGATTTTTCAAGGTTAGATAAAGTCTTATGAGAATCCTAGGGTTTGCCTAGTTTTTCACTGATTCAAACAAGTTTCATCATGATTACCATTCCTTGGTAGTGCTTGAAAAGGATGCTTTTTACTCACAATGTTTATGAAGCTTTCAAGGGAAGTTGTCCCCAGCGGAGTCGCCATAAATGTTAGTTGCTGGTGGCTCAGCTGTTTGATATAGCAAATGTTATTTGAAATAAATCTTTGATATCCTATGGTTACCTCCAAATGAAAATAATTCTGGGTTCGTTCCCCAGTGGATTCGCCAGAAATGTTAGCTCCCTGTAATCAGCAAGATTGGCAAAGTCCGATCGCAGGGAGAAACATCGTTTCAACCACTTTGGGATTCTAGGATCTAGCCCTCCTGAATCTGGAGAGGGATCTCTCCAATAAGTGAAAAGATGTATTTGTCTTTGAAGTTTTAGGTAATGATATTAGGCTAGTTATAAAGCCCAAGGGTTTTTTTGTTTTTGGATGGTTGAGCATGAAAATTATTTGAGGGGAAAGTTCTAAATGTAAAAAAGTTTCAAAGGTGAGAAGTTGCAAGTGAATAGAACAACTTTGGCTAAAAGGATAGATATAACACTGGTTTTTAGTCCATTTGGATATGGAGTCATAATAGGGCTTTAATTGAGCAACAACATCAAGAGTGATCTAAGGGGCAAGTCATCTATATCACAAGATTATTGAGATTAGAGTGATGGAATGGAAAAAATAAAGTGTTGGTGGGGTGGAAACTGATAATAATTTCACAGGGGATTTATAGTCAGTCCAAACAAGAAAAGCCTCTTAATTAATTGTTTAAAAACAACCAAAGAGAGGGCTAACCATAGACTTTTTGGGCAAGTTTGTATTAAAGTAGCTTAATTGACAAACAATCCAGTAATCCGCATAATTACCTTCAGAAAGTATGAAAACATATAAGAGAAGAAAAAGTGTAACTTAAGATAAGATAAAGTACTTTTAAACCTAGTCTGCTTTCAATCAACACTAAGGGAAACCTTCAGAATCTGCCTTTGGAGAATAGAAACCAAAAACATGGCAAACCATCACTTTTCTAGTCCAACTTTAATAAGAAAATAATGAAAATAACTTTCAAGAACAATGTTTAAGGCAAACAGTAGGACGAGGGAATGCCATCATTCCTAACTGCTTAAACTGTATTGAATCATTCTTAAATAAACAAATTGGAGGAAAACATGGAGATAAAGCTTATCTGTCAGAGAAGGGTACTGGTAAGCAGTACATCCTAACTCCATAAATGTTGTTCTTTATCAGCGAATAGTGAACAATATGACATACATATAAGGAAACAATAACAAAGAAAGGGGCACTTCACCAGTGATATAGACCAGGATCCCAAGAAACAACTTGTTATTGATGTCAAACCAATTATAGTACTCAGGTCCAATGTTTCAGTTCAGCAATCATCTTCACTATCCAACCTAACTAATCTAACAAAAACAGAGCTTCAAGGGCAAGTGAACACTATTTACAGATAGAAGACTCAAGCTCAATTATATTTCAAATTTCTACAACCAACCCCTCACTCATCTTCTGCAGTAGTATATATAGAAGAATGAGGAGGTGAGATCTGATAAAAGATCTCCAATTACAATTAATATATATTTAATGGCTTCTTGGCCTTTGGGGGGCTTAATGAAGAAACTTACATAGGTGTCCTCTGTATTAAATGATTTACATAAATATTTAAGCTCATTGGAAGCTCTTTTTGACCTTTGAGGCTCTGTGTGGTGTGAAAGTAACTCTGCAGATGTTTTTTCATTAATTTTTTTTGCAGAATTTACTCTCTGGTGGTTGTGAGGCGGATATTTGATCTTCATTAATAACTTCAAACTCTGACTGAACACTTTGAGGCACAGGTGGCATTTCGGTAGCTGGGAGGAATCAATTTGCCTCAAATGTGGCAGTGGAGGCCTTTGGTTGATAAAACACTTAATATTTTCTTCAAACTGTGTTTTAATTGGGGATTAGGCTTTTGATAATCATTCTTAGTCGTGATCCCCGCAAATCTATCTTCAATCTTCTGTCTTGGTACTTTTTTGTCTTCGACACTGATACTCTCTGACTGTGCTTGATTTACTGTGTTTTTTGCTGATGTGTAGGGTTGTGTAGGGGTGATATGGCATCAATGCCTCATGAATCACCAATGAAACGTGAATTTTAAACCCTGCAAATGATTTTCTTTGGTGAATCGAAGGCAGGAGGATCGTCACCCTCTGCCTTTGAAATTTCTTCAGTCATGGCGGAAAAACCATTTAAACCATGCAAAATACAAAGAACTATTACAAAATCCTGCATGTATAGGTTCACTGCTTCAGAAGGCACGTGGAGGGAGCATGGCCATTGGATGGCATCATCCAATGGTCGAGATTGATCAGGAGAAGTCATAGAGAAGGAAGAAGAACAGTTTAAATCAGAGCCGTTGATCGCGCAGAGATCGACGGTCGGGAGTGGAGGCGAAAAAATGACATGACAGGGTCACTTTATTGGAAAAAGAAATGGAGAAAATAGGTTAAAAAATGGTGTGCGGGGTTCGGGATGATCATGGACCATCGGATGAGAGCGGTCCAAGCGATCAACGACAGAGGATAGGCATTAAAAACCAGAGAAAATGTGACTGAACATCCAAACTCCAATTAAACCATGTTAAATAAAATTCCCAGGCCTGGTTTTGCTGACTGGACGAGAAACACGAAGACCCGCCCCAATAGAAATCTGCCACATGGATGTTGATGTGGTGCTGGGACCACTGGCACTACTGTGGAGGAGGGGACCGGGTGATGAAATATGGGCCATCGATCTGCAGATCAGATCAACGGTAGAGATCTGTTAAATACCGCGCCATACGCTGGTCAACTGTTGTGCTTCTTCAGTGAGCGATCGTCGTCCGATGAGCGGCCTCAGATCGGATGATGGACGTCCATATCGCGCCGGGTCCACGTCTGATCTTTAATGCGCGATGGAGGGTGGTTTTATGAACAGTGCCCGAGACACGTGTCGGCCAGCGTATGGAATAGCTGCGAAATGGAAAAAAACCGCCCCGCGCTTAAAAGCGGTGCGATGAAATTCGCTTGGTTTTTGCAATCGGCGAGTGGCTGGCGGGGACCACTGGGGCGATGGACTGCACGTTGTCGATCTGCGGATCAGATCAACGGTGGAGATCGCCTTGAACTTTGGACCAGCGGAAAAATTATAATATAACAAAAGCCGACAGATTTAATATATAACCAAAGGTTTAAACTTTTAGCGGACATAATCAATATTCAAAATGGCTTGACGCCCGAGTGCGGGGCCTTCGGGCACATGGAGGAACATATGACCAGGGGTTAAAAAATAGGGGCTAATCGCAATTGGGCAACACGATAAGCGCTTGGAAGGCTGGCACTTGGTTCCAGCACCAAGGCGTATGGAGGGAAAGAGTTAAAGACTTAGCCCAAGGGGGCTTAAGTCTACAAACTATAAAAAATGTGATTTTTATAGTTTTTTAATGATTTCAAAGGTTTTGAGGGTTTCGATAAGGCAAATAAGGAGTCTTTAACCTTGTCAAAGGTATTTTGATAAAGGGGGAAGGGGAAAAACATGAAAATGAATGATTTCATGGGAAAGGAAAGGAAAAGATGAGGTTAGTTTTGGATGAAGGTGAAAAGGGAAATGATGCTTGCAGCAGTATTCTTCCTTGGGAATCAACAAGATTTCTGAATGTAGAATAGGCATAGTAGTGAAGATTGGGACAGGGGCATGAGGCCTTCAAGATTCTTCAAGAGCCAACACTTTTTAGCAATAAAAATTTGTTCCTTGAAGGCTCCAAAAGTTTTAGCCACCTTTTGCTATAACAAATTTTATAGGTGGCTAACAGTCTCGAGTCATTTCTACACATCCTGGTTCATCCACTGTCGTCAAAATAGAGTCCTCACAACTACCTATGGACACGATCCATCCAATCAGTGAGACAATACCTCCGAAACTCGACATTGTTCAAATGGAAGTTGATTCGGATCCTGTCATTATTTTGCTAGAACATCTTGGTCCCAAAGTCAAATAACTGGAATTTTTTCATGTATCGGTCGATCCACAATAGATCGTAGCCATTAAGTCTCCCATATTGTGAAGTGAACCATCTGAAATATATCTTGGGCCTGACGGTGAAATCCTTCCACCAGGTTTGATTTCAATTGAGGAAGAACCTTAACAAGAAACACGCCCTTCAAGTCCAGCCCATTTTGGACCAGGGATTTATCTTTACAATATTATTCCTTGGTTGACTTACATTGCTTATTTTAATCCTTTTTCACTTTGATTTCCCGTAGATCCTATAGGGTATACATTGGGTCGTATGACCATGGTTGAGTCAACATCTCTAGTTGTACCATATGTTACAGTTGCGACAACATCCACTGTTGCTACCTTGTTGATGTTTTCCACATCACCTGAGTCACATCTATATGGTGTTCCCTCCGTCCCACTGGGTTACGAATCATTATCTAGAACCTAATCTGGTGCATCCTCAAATCCATGGACTTCACCCATGTCATCTTCTAATATTCTATCTGGTACATCTCTAATGAGTACTGAATGGATTGATCCTTTATATACATCTTCAGTGCAACATCAAGCTGGTCCATATGGGTACATTCCATCCAGTACAATATCAACTGGACTCCCACCATTTGGAGAACGATATATTCCATCTTATTACACTCCTCACATTGAGGGGTAACCTATGGTCATCCATTTTTACAATACTCCCTTGTTTTATGTTCACCCTAATGTTGGAATGACTATTTGTCAGTGGAAGCTTATCCCGCATGTTCAACCACAAACGATTGTGCATTCATATCAACCATTTCAACCTGTTGAACCCACATCTACTCATCCAATTGTTAATAATTAATTACCCATGTTACAGGCTCAGATTTTTGTACCTCAACCACCTCAAGCGGGTCCTTCAACCCAATACCGTCAATTTTTGGGCCCTCTAACTCCAACTCCTTTGGTTGGTTTACAACAACCACCTGTATTCGAAATTTTTCATTCGCAAGATGGATTACCCTATTATGGGATGTCACAGGCACAGTCGGGTCTTTCCTATTCACAACCGGGTCCAAGTTATTCTTGTTTGGGCTATAATATTTGTGGGTAGTCACCTTGGAATCCTCAACCATAAATGCCACAACCATCATTCTAACAACAAGAATCTTACCCAGGTTTTGATCAACAGAATCCTCAAGAATTTGGTCATGAAAAAAAACCCTATGTGGGTTACTACCAACAAATTCCTTATGATGGTGCTCAAAGGCCTGTTGCACAAGAAATTCCATCATATCCTAGTTATGCTCAACTTGACCTAAATCGACAGTTTCCCTTTGTCACAACTTTAGAATTACCTAATTTAAATTGGCTTACAAAAGATCCTATCAACTATTCTCCTTGGTGGCCGATGATACCACATAAATTACCCTCCGACATTCCTAAATTCAATGGAAAGCCTCGAGACAACCTATCAACACTTGTTATGAATTATCGTTTATGGTGCTCATCTAACTCCTTAAATTATGACTCCATTCGACTACGTATTTTCCAACATAGGATCATTATTCCGTCCGCGAAGTGGTACATTGAATTACCATGAGCTTCATTTGATAATTTCACTCCCTTAGCTACTATGTTTTTGACCAACCTCCAGTTACCCATACGATATGAAACTGGAAGGGAACTTCTGACCAATTTTAAACAGACTAATGCTACTCACATTTTTTATTGTATTCATGAGTGGTGTCGTCGTCGTAGAATGGTTGAAACATTTGTTCTTGATTAGCTCCTTGCTGAGTGGTTTATTAAGTCCGTGCTACCATCTATCACCGAAAATGTGACTAAAGGTGGCATCGTCACTAAAGAGAAGGTCATTTTTCATGCCCAATACTTAGATTTGATTTATACTTAGTCTGGCATGCTCTATGATAAAATTCCCAACGCGTCGCGATCTAATTTTACTGTTCCTCCTCCATCTAAGGACTCTCATGCCGGAAACAGTATGATCGGTACTGCAAGCACACAACACTCTACTACATCTGATCCTAAACCTTCTTCTAAAATTCATGTCATGTCATCTTACAAAGGAAAAATTGATAAGAAACCAAGAAGCAAGAAAAAGGGGAAAGAAAAGAAAAAGAAAACTTCAACCCCGCAGGAATGATCATCTAATCAACAATCTGGAAAAAATCAAAAACCTCGTTACCCTTGCATAATATGTAATGAGGATCACTTTGTTCGCAACTATCCGCATACTGGTTGGGTTTCCAACGTTGTTCCTATCATAAAGAAACAAGGGACAATCAGAGTGTGCATCGATTATTGGGATATCAATCTTGCTTTTCCAAAAGAAATCTATCCTTCTCCCTTTATTGACTAGATTATTGACGATTGTGGTGGGTGTGAAATATTTTCGTTCATGGATAGATTCTCCGGTTACAATCAAATCAATATTCCCGCAGAGGACGAATATAAGACAAAATTCATCTGTCCCTGGGGCACATTCACTTATCGTAAAATACCATTTGGTTTAAATAACATTGGGCCAACATTTCATAGAGCAATGGATTATGCTTTCAATGTCATCAAGCACATTTTTCAACCTTATCTAGACAATTTACCCTCGTATTCACGAAATCAGACTGATCAGCTGACTCATTTGGGAGTTATCTTTTTACACTGGCGACACTACAAAATACGCCTCAATCCACACAAATGTGTGCTTTGTGTTGGTTTTGGTAATTTTCTTGGATTCGTCATCACAAAAGAAGGAATTCAAATCAACTCACTGAAGGTACAGACCATTCTTGATTTTCTTGCGCCATCAAATTTACTTCAGTTACAAAAAATTCAAGGAAAGGATAACATCTTAAGGAGGTTCATACCCAACTAGGCAGAAATGGCTAAAGGATTTACTCGTCTCTTGAAAAATGGGATTTCCTTCCATTGGGATACACTGGTCCAAGCTTCATTAATGTATCCCCCGAATTATCATAGTTATTATTCTTATATATCGTCGCGACAGATACGACCATTGCTATGGTATTGGTCCAAGAAGAAGATGGGATAGAACATCTGATATATTATTTGAGTCATAATCTCAATGATATGGAAGTGAAGTATTCATACATTGAAAATCTCACCTTGGTGGCCATTCAAGTTGTCCAAAGATTTCGCCATTATATCATGTTCCAGAATACCATTGTCATTTCATATTGCAACCCCATGACATACATTTTGTCACGTAAATTTTTGGGGGGGAAATATTCAAAATGGATCATAATTTTACAGGAATTTGATTTTTAATTCATCAAATCCAAGTCAAAGAAGTCTTTAGTTATGGCTGAGCTTCTCTACGACCTTCCCTCTGATAGTACTGATACTACATCGGGACCATAAATTCTAGATGAGTCTTCGTTTCTGATCAGGTCATTTGACCCTTGGTATGGGGATTTTATCATTTATATCCAAACCTCAAATTTCTGGCCTGATACCTCCCTCTCTCAACAACGACCTATTCAATACCAAGCCAAATATTATTTGATCGTCGATGATACACTTTATCATCGCGGTGTCGATATGATTTTGAGGAGGTGCCTCACTCATGAGGAGGCTGAGAAGGTTATAAATGATTTTCAGGCTGGGGCTTCTGGTGGACACTTGTGTGGATACGCTACCACGCAGAATATTCTCCGCGCTGGTTACGTTTGGCCTACCATATTTCGCGACTACATCCTCGTAGTTAGAAGTTGTCATGCATTCCAAATATTTGTGTACAATCTGCAAACTGCTAGCACTGATGCATCTTGTTATCATTGTGGGACCATTTGAAAAATGGGGCACTGACTTCATGACCCACAGCCATCGTTTGTCTTGGGGGAATGGTTATATTATTGTCACAGTAGACTACTATACCAAGTGGGCCGAAGTGATGCCTACTTTCAATAACATAGGAGAAACAACTGCATTGTTCTTTTTCAATCATGTCATCTCATGGTTTGGTGTTCCAAAAGCTATAGTCATAGATCATGGTAAGAATTTTTGCAATCACATGATGAATGAGTTGACTACCAAATTAGGATTGTCACATGATAGTTCTACTCCTTATTATCCACAATATAATGGAAAAGTTGAAGTTATTAACAAGATTCTTAAGTGAATCCTTCAAAGAATGATAGGAGTTCATAAACGAAATTGGAATTTAATCATATACTCAGCTTTGTGGGCATATCGAACCTCGGTGAGAAATGAAACCGTATTTACCCCATTTCAATTGGTGTATGGTCTAGAAGTTGTCTTTCCTATCCAATGTGAAATACCTCTACTGAAGAAGTGTGTCTTTTTAACCTCACCCATCTAGATTAAATACATCATGAAGCCGCGTTAGCCAACGAAGCACATAAGAGATGAATTAAGGTGCAATATGACCAACATGTCTAGCCTCACATCTTCTCTGAGGGTGACCTAGTCTTAGTTTATGATCAAGAATCTGATTTGATAGGTAGAGGAAAATTTGAGCCATTATGGCATGGCCCTTACATTTTCAAAAGAGTTCTGGCTAAGGGTGCGTACGAGTTAGTAGATTATGATGGAGTTCCATTGGCACATCCTTGAGATGGGTTTTATCTTAAATATTACTATGCTTAGTTGAGCGTAGTGAACTTTTGTATTATATTATATATATGCTTTTGATTTTAATTTACTGTCTTAGTTTGTTTTTCTAGAGTTTTCTTGAAGTTAGTAATCCACTTTACATTTCATCATAGATGTCTGAATCTTTGGAACCATTCATTGGATACACTAATGGTTCTACTCGTAGTACGCAGAATCTATCCTCTGCAGCATGGGCCATTTTCACTCCAAGAGGTGATTTAGTGAGTTTTCAAGGGATTTGTATCGGTTAATCGACAAAAAATATCGCTTAGTATAGCAGGTTGATCGAACTTCTCTCCAATGCCAATTCATTTGGTATTAACTGTATCATCATTAGCTTAGACTCACAACTTGTTGTACTACAACTTAGTAGCGTTTATACTGTTTGAAATCCAACACTGCCTCGTATGTTCCAAAGAGTTCAAATTTTGGAAAGACATTTTGATTACATTCAATATCAACACATTTCCATAAATTTGAACACATTGACTAATTCCTTAGCGAATTATGTTTTGAACAAACATTTGAAACACATGTAAAGACATATTTTCAATTCAAATCACATAATTGAATAGGATTGCACAATAAAAATAGAAAACACTGAAAACAAATAGATAGATAGTTATAGGTTTTTAAAAATTTGTGCCCTAGACACATTGGTCATCTGACCTCAAAATGTATACAAAATTTCAAAGTAAACTAGTGATGCTTGTGATAACAAGCTACTGATCTAGCTATCCTATGCAATCGCCACATCCAGCGATTAGGAACGCCAATAGTGTGGTGCTGCAGTCTCATAGGTAAATCTTCGATCCAGAAATCCATAATCCCAAGATTCAATCCCTCCATGTGCTGGTGTAGCTTAGCAAGAGTCTCGGTCATATATAAATCCTGAATGACTTCTCTCCCAAAAGCCCTCTCTGCTGGCTCATCTGCTCCCTTCTCTAGCTGACCCACTAGAAAAACACGACCCACATTTGTGTACGTCAAAAATTTAGTTTAGTGTTGGGAAACATCAAAATACAAAAAATGCAGAAACCTTAGGAAAAATCAAAAAACATGGTCAAAACATTCTTACCAATTGCACCGCATTGAGTGTCATCTCGTAGAATCAAGTCTATATCTCCTTGGAAATCTATGGCTGCATATGCATAATGATCTATGGCGACCATCTGTCATTTGAACCAGGTGAAGAATGTAGTAGAGAATAAAATGGTCGATTGACCATCATGTCTCGACATCAATTCAACCCATCTCTGCATCCGTGGATCTCTAGGGCCAGATATGCCGAGTGTAACATGTTGTGGCTACATCAATGGAATATTCTTGAAGGCAAACGAAATCATGATCGAGCCATAGTTTAAATTATTCTTGCTTCCATCCTTTGATTTAGTCAGTTGTTCTTTCACTTGAAAGAGTACAGCTTCAACCCAGTTAAATACTCTTGGTTCTAAACACTCAATTGCATACTGCATGTATGATCTGTTTACAATATGTAGTGTCACAGAACCGGCGAGCTTTAAAATAGTAAATAGGATGGTCCTCTAAGGCAAATCATGTACGCCACATATGTTTATTTTCCCATATTTACTTGGTTCAGTCCCTCAATGGCAGTGCTGCAGTATGTAATATCTCATTGTCTCTCCTCCAAGAGAAGATCTTGCAAGGGAAAAGGGAGAACCTCACCTTCATAATCCAATGAGAAAGTAAATTTCCTCAACCAATATTGGGAGCATTTTGTCCCCAATGTGAAAAACCTACAATACCAGATCCCATGAATGAACTAGGAACTCCAAAAGTTCCATTTTCTGCCTCATCCATGACAATTTGAATTATTTAAGCAACCCGCAATCTCTAAGGGCTCTTACTGTACCCGGGTCATTTAGGGCAATCATATTATTTTCTTCATGTTCTCTTTATCTCCATGTAATCATCATTTTGATAAGATGAATACCTGAAACACAATCATAAGCTTCATTAGGATCCATTTCATGCAAAAAAATTGGGAAATTTTGGGCACACAACAAGAAACAAAAATTAGAATTGAGCCCAATGCACCCTAGGAGAAGGGAAAGAGTGTTACAGTGCATCTGGACTTCAATTTCAGTGCATTGCAATGCCTCTTTCAACATTCAAGGGTGCGTTGCCCTTAAAGCGTGATATATTTACCCTCAGGGGCTCAAAACTCTAAAAATTGACCATGAAACGCAATGAAAATGATACTAAAAGAAATAGAAGGTTCATAGTTCCAACCCGGATCAAACATCAAGAGAAATCATCCATTGAAACTGTCGCAACCGATCACTAAAGTTTGGGGGAAAAACTGGTTCAGAGCTCCTAATTTTCAAACGGTAAATTTGAAATGGTAAAAATGAATGGTAAAAACTCCTTTAATTAGTCAATTTTATTATTTTAAATCATATTTAATGTCGTGACTATGGTTTTTATTCATTTTTTATATGAAACATGTAGTTTTAATCCGTTTGATGGTTTTTTGAATAGGTTTTACAACTAATACAGTGAGTTTAGTGTGCACACTTATTCAAGAATGATTTGACAACAAAGCATAGTGTTATCATTATTTCTAAATATTTGATTAAAATGAAAAAAGAGTTAAAACACAATTTTATCTCTTTTTTGAGCGTTGATAACTGCCAAAAAGGAACCCCCTGGATTCTTCTTTTAGCTTTTTTCAGACTCTGATAATGTGAAACTATTGTCGAGAATTTGTCTTTTAGAGCTCGTAAAAGTAAATGAAACAACATCTACTTACTATAATTTTAACCATTTTTTGGACTGAGATAGATTATTTACGAAAAAGGAAAACCTTAGTTGAACATGGCTAAGAGGTTTTCTCAAGTATCATTTCACAATTTTTCGGACCTGAGCGACAAATTTACGAAAAATGACTCATGGATTTTTCTTTTTTTCCTCTTTTTCAAACTCTCTAAACATGAAAAAGGATCGAGTTTTCATTATTGATAAACTCATTAAAACATGAAATAGCGACGGACTTGTTAATCATGGAAAGATCGAGTTTCATTTATCACTAGACTCGTTAAATTATTAAATAGAGATGGATTCACCTGAAGGGTCGAATTATAGATCAAGGATATGTTGCCCTCCTCAATATTGTTAAAAAATAAAGAGGTACTGGTCAGCAATGACTAGGGAAAATTAGGAAAAAAAAACATAACACTTTATGGTAGTAGGTCACTCTTGAACATCACACTTTCACTCCATCATCGTGACTTTTGGGTTGGGTAATCTCCTTGACAGTTCATCATACCTATGGTTCATCATATCATCACTTCGGTTTTGGGTCAATGCTGCCAACTCATTGTAGTGTCACTGATATGTTCAAGAGAAGTCATCCATTAATTACTCATCTTTCTGAAATAATCATAAACCTTCATTTTCATAACAGTCATCCCTGAACATTGTTATATCAAGTAACATTTTGTCACCGAAATAATTACTCCCATTTCGCGATAAATTTTCTTCCTGTTGACATCAGCTCATCATCCAGGAAGTTTACTTAGAAACATATTCCAGTACCTTGGGGCTTGCTACATCATCGACATGTTTCATGCTTCTGGAATTTTGGCCGAAAGATTTTTTTTGGCATTCGACATCAAATCATCTATTCACGCCTTGCAAATTTTACTGCAGTACCTTGAGAGCGTTTAACATCAATGGTGGTTCTCTCGCATATGTTAACATCACACATCATTGGCTAGTAATAAGACGATGTCTTACCATTTTTGACTTCAAATCATATATTTTCATGGTTAGAATTGTACTTGAATGATCGAGGGAATGAGATAAGAAGACCTGAGATCTAGTTTCATCCATCTGGGCTGTGATTTCAGGATTTTTGTACAAATCATCTATACAATGGATTTACATGTAGATCGTCATCTGAACATGGGCCTATATCTGTAGGAATGTCTATATCGGGCAAGATTCTGATGTGGACGACTTTCTAAATTGTGTACATTTTATGATAGTTTATGTGCTGATCATGGCACTAGCACATTTGGCCCAAATTTGAATCACCAAAATCTCACCCTTACGACACATAGGCATCCCAAGAGTGACACTTTGAGGCGGGGCAAAACGTAGTTTCTAATAAAGTTGCAATTCTGACACTTGAGTTAATTGTCAGAAGAGCAAAAAAATTTCCGATGTTTCCAAATGGTCATCACTCTTCTGATGTTACCAATTGTACATCATTATTCTAACATTAGCAAGCATGTCTCTCTTCTGATGATTCGGGTAGGTGTCTCTATACCAAAATTTTCATGTAGGTGTCGCTATACCAATATTTGCAGGTAGGTGTCGCTATACCGACGTTTGTAGGGATGTGTCGTTATACCGACGTTTGTAGGTAGATGTTGCTATACCAACGTTTGCAAGTAGGTGTCGTTATATTGACGTTTGCAAGGATGTGTCGCTATACTGACGTTTGCAAGTAGGTGTCACTATACCAATGTTTGCAGGTAAGTGTCACTATAATGACGTTTACAGGGATGTGTCTAGTCTGACGCTAAAAAATACCACAACCGTCGCACATCCAATGTGTACCCGTAATTGGATAGTAGTGTCAGAATACTGAAAGAAACAAAAGGTTATTTAACAAAAAAATGTCAGAGACTATATTCTCAGAATACTGACATTTAAAAAAAAATAGTAAAAAAAAACGTCAGAATAATTTCGTATGGTTTGAGTGATTATTCCATTTATCAGGCTTTGTACTTAGATCTTGACTGGTATTGGAACAAATCTATCATAACTATAATGCTTTTTTGTCAAATCTGATTTTCCTAGATATTTTGATCTTTTAAGATTGAGAAAGTGTAGTGTTTTTTTATAATAAATATTTTAAAAATCTTGACCACTGGCATAGTCTAAATGCTTTTGTAGCTGTAGAACTGTCCCCAAAGTCAGAAAAATGCAGTGAAAAGCAGTCAAAATGAGAAAAGATGTTCGGACTTATTGACTTAAAAAGCACCCAAAATACACCTCATACGTTCAACATGTGGACTTTCGATTCTAATGGAAACATGGGAAGTACTCCCAAGTCTGCTATGTCAAAAAGGTTCTCACAGGCCTCACTTGAGTTTGACCAAGTTTCGATCAGACAGTGGATTTATGTTGAAGGTTGGTGAGATGGATCCAACTTGAGGATAATTCTAAGCAGTGAAGTAGTCTTATCTCATTGTTCTACACCATCAAGGACTTCCACCTTAGAGCCCATATATCGTGTTGTCATTGGAATTGTATAAAACAATCGTGAAAGAGAAAGGAGTGACTTTGATAAACTAAATTATGGTGACAAACAGAAGCACTGATTAAATAGGGTTTAAAGGGACATGTTTTATAAAATTTCATTAATGCGTGTGGAAAAAAACTAGTGCATTGTATTTCAAGTTCTAATGGAATAGAGGAATAACTTCCCACAAGTCCCTAGATACATGAATCCAAATCATGGACATAGTTCAATTAAGTCTTGGAAAATTGTTATAGATTTCATCTATATCTCCCAAGTATTTTAGCCACATCAACAATTTTATTTTAAAAACGAAAAGAAAAGAAATATGATTTCATGGAGGGTGGTATGGGAGAAACCTAACATCAACATGATGGTCTAGCAAACTAGTATACTTTGCGGTTCTGATATTCCTATATCTTGTTAGTTTCAAACACATCATTGGCACACATTTAAGTTCTACATTATGATTTTGAGAAATTTAACATTCTATTTTGGTTCTAATATATTGAAATATGTTATAAATATGGACAGCTAAATACATTATGGTTTACTTGGTGTTTGGTCTTGCAATTTGTATTCAAAAGAAGTGAATGATGGTCAAGGAGTTGAAACAGAGTTTTTCCGAGTACACTTTATCTTCATAAGCATTTATTGCTAAGTTGTATTAATGGATTTTATGTTTTGATGGCCTGAATATTATCTAACGAAGGTTTTGGAAGTAAATCTGGATTGTGACAATTGGCAATTATTCATTAGACTATGCAGTAAATGTTTGATATTGATTATCATTGGATATCAAATAATAGGATCTAGGATAAGGATTTAGGACAAGAAATTCCCTAAATAGAACTTCTAAATGTTCGTCGCTCTTCCGACGTTACCAACTGTACATCGCTATTCCGACATTAGCAATAATATGTCGTTCTTCCGATGATTCAAGTAGGTGTCACCATACCAACGTTTTCAGGTAGGTATCGCTATACTAACGTTTGCAGGTAGGTGTTGCTATACCGACGCTTGCAGATATGTGTTTCTATACCAACGTTTGCATGTAGGTGTCTCTATAATGACGTTTGCAGGTAGGTGTCGCTATATCGACATTTGCAGTGATGTGTCGCTATATCGACATTTGTAGGTATGTGTCACTATACCGATGTTTTCAGGGATGTTTCGCTATACCGACATTTGTAGGTAGGTGTTGCTATATCGACGTTTGCAGGAATGTGTCTAGTCTGAGGCTAAAAAAGGCCCCAACTATCGCACGTCTAACGTGTACCTGTAACTGGACAGTAGCGTTGGAATACCGATGGAAACAAAAGGATATTTAAAAAAAAAAATTGGCAGAGACTGTATCGTTGGAATACCGACCCTAAAAAAATAATATTTAACAAAAATGTCGGAATAATTGCATACAGTTTCAGTTATTATTTCATTTATCAGGATTTTTACTTAGATCTTGATTGATATTGGAACAAATCTATCATAACTATAACGCTTTTTCATCAATCTGATTTTCCTAGATATTTTGATCTTTTATGATTTAGAAAGTGTAGTTCTTTTTTATAATCAATATTTCAAAAATATTGACCACATGCATAGTCTAAACGGTTTGGTAGCTGCAAAATTGTCCCCAAACACAGAAAAATGCAGTGAAAAGGAGTTAAAATGAGAAAAAATGTCTCGAATTTTTGGCTTAAAAAGCACCCAAAATACACCTCATAGGTTCAACTTGCAAACATATGATTCTAATGGAAACACGGGAAGTACTCCCAAGTCTGCTATGGTAGAAAGGTCCTCATAGGCCTCACTTGAGTTAGACCATGTTTCGATCAGACAGTGGATTTATGTTGAAGGTTGGTGAGCTGGATCCAACTTGGGGATAATTTTGAGCAGTGAAGTAGTCTTATTTCACTATTATACACCATCAAGTACTTCTACCTTAGAGCCCACTGTTGAGTCAATTTACTGTTGCAAATTAACGCAAGTATTTAATATCAATCCGGGTTGGTGAACTTAGAAGCATCCCCAAAGTATATGGGTTTCAATCACAGTCAAATTTAGAAGATAGAATTATTGATGGTTAGTGAAATGCATATTACAAATATAAAATTAATTTAATTAATTTCTAAGCAATGAATTAAGATATATGGAATAATAATCAAGAGGCTCTAGCTTTAGAGATCCTGGTTGTCCTTAATTACTGGTTGCATACATCGTTAATATCATTGTGAAAACATGAAAGCAGGAAATCTAACTTTTAAACAATGGATTAAGACATATGGAATAATAATCAAGAGGCTCTAGCTTTAGAGATCCCGGTTGTCCTTAATTAATAGTTGCATACATCGTTAATACCATTGTGAATTTAAGAAAGCATGAAATAATAAATCTAAGTAAACTAATTCACAAATTACAGCTATGAAAACTAAGAAGTGCACTTAGCTCGGTGTGGGGTCCCTCCCACCCTTACCTTGCGCACTGAAAGTAAACTCAGCTACTCAATATTTCAATAAATCAATCAGCATGTAACAGCATCAAAATATGGTAGAACAAATCCTCTATTATGTCTTCAAGTCTCAAAGATAATAATAATAAGTCATACAAGTTCCAATGTCAAAGCCTTCAAAGTGTGAGGCTTAAATAGATGAAATGTCTAAAAAACTGATCTAAAATGTCTTAAGTAATCATAAATATCTCTATCCTATCATATCAAGTCAAATCCATCTATCCTATCCATCATAATCTGGAAAAATCCCATAAAATAAGAGTGTTGACCTAGTTTCTAGGGATCCTCCATAAAGACTAGTCCTGTTTCACCGCCTTTGACTGAGCTTATTAAAGCTCAACTTGACTGTACCAACAGGTGTACTATTACTCCTAGTTCCCGAGCTTTCTAGAAACATATCCAGCTCGAGCCCAAGTGTCCTGAACATATGCAAACCATCATGCTATTACGAGAATTTCTGTTGCTGTCCAAAACTACACTTAAATTTCAAATTTCATAAAAACATATAATAATTGAAAAACATAAATTAAATACTTGTATATTCATATTTAGGTCTATGTGAGGTGAATATGACGTCAAAATCATGGATAATGTAGCAAAATAAAATGTATTTCTTAAGCAAAAAGAGATCAAAAACAAGGTCCAACATCTCCCCCAAACTGAAGATATAGCATGCCCTCATGCTTGTTGTTTCCTCTTCGACCTCGAGAGTCCCGATGCTGACCCAAGTCCTAATCCTATAACCTCATGAAAACTATAATCCATGTCCTTTCCCTGCTCTTCTTTATAGATGGAAGTTTTGACTTTCTGCTTCTCATAGTTAGCTTTCTAGGAGTTTTTCTCCCGAAGCCACTTGAAAGCCTGTGTGTAAAGAAGATTGTTTTTATTCCTCATTTAATCCATCTCTTCACTAATATTATCATTCTCTTTAACCAATTTTTCATTGGTTATTTTGTACTTTTCATTTTCTTCTTTCAAGTGTCTTTCCATGATCCTCCTTATTTCTAAGCTGTCAGTAAGCTCTTTGACTTTGAAAAGATTCTGATCTTCCCCTTTTGAATCTTTAGAAACTGAAACTGCTTCCACTTCATTGTTCTAAAAGCATGAATATTTATCTAAAGCACCCTCATAAACTTGTATTTCCAACATTTCAAGAATTTCAGTGGACTATTTCCTAATAGGAGAATTTTCCAAGATTTGGACCTCTGGTTCTACTGAATGTTTTTCTTTTTTCCTCCTAAGAATAGTCACAAAGGATGTTTTGTTTTCTAATACCATTGCTACCTGCTGTTTCTATGATCTTGTAAATGGATAGAGATATGTATGCATGATATTTCTTATTTCTTCTATGGGTTTTGTTTTGTTTTCCATAATTTGTTCTACAAACCCATTTTCTGCTAGGAAATCCTCCCAAACTATCCCGTTAATCTTCAATTGATGATATACAAGAATTTCAATAAGTCCCTGGTGAATGAATTGAATTTCTTTTTTTTTGGCTTCTGATTGAATGCTTTCTATCATTTTCATAAAACTCCTATAGAAGAAATAAGGAAAATTTATTCTTATGTCTCCCTTTATGTGTTGTAGTATCCTTACATGGTAAGGTTTCACCACACTGAATCTAGTATCACAAGTGAAATATTTCTAAATTATTAACACCAATTCAGCCCATGGTTCATTAAACCATTCCCTTGGAATACATTTTGACCTGTTGAAGGAGCCTTTCCTATTTTTATCTAGGAATAAAGTCCACCCTTTGTCTCTAAAATGCAAACCTTTATGATATAACTCTCCTGAAAATGATAAATCTAGTGCTTCAGAAATATATTCAGGAATTGAAGAGATATGAACATTTCCCACCATGGTTTCATTCTGTGTGAAGTTCTTTACAAATTATTTTGTCACTCTCTCATTATGGCCTTTGAATCTTTGTAAAAATCCTATCAACCCTGACTGATACAGTTTCTCCACAGTCTCCCTACCCCAGTGTTCTATTTGAAAATCCTTTGGCTCTACTTTGGAATCCATTTGTTCTGAAAACCATTTAATGTGACCATCCCTTGTCATTAATTTCATTTTGCAAAAAAAGAAAATTAAACACTAAGTGTAATTGTGGTAGTAGGCTCACCTCTCTGTTTTACTGCTTTTTATAATCAACCAATTCTCAGTCTCTTTTCTTTTGAAGAATTTACTCTTACTGAAATTAAAAAAAAAAAAAATCGATAGGAAATGTTCCAAGAAAGCATAACATATATTTCTAATGTTACTCCTTCTATCAATCCTCTTTTTTCCATTTTAAAATCAGTCTCTGTTTTACAAATGAATTGCAATGTATATTTTAAAAAACATCCTATGTTTTTCAAAAGATTTGAACTGTGTAAAAAATAAATAAATTATACACAGTAGTTTTTCACTCATTTCATACAGAAATTTTCCAAAACACTATATCCAAATTCACTGTACATTTATCAAAAGAAACTTCAATAATTTGTATCAAAACAAAATTCACAGTAAACTGTCTTACTCCATTTCTCTTCAATTCTGTCTTCTGTCAAAACACATCTATCTATTATCCATTTGCTTCACAAACTTGTGTTCTACATTTGTAGATTGAGTGTGTTTTTTTAAAAAACAATTCACAACTAAACTTAATAATTTCCCTCATGTATTCGAATTGCACTTATCTGTTTTATGTTTGCATTAAAACACTGTGAAGAAGGATGTGTCGACCTTACCTTCTTCTATGTGTTTGATTCTTTATGAATTTTCTCTGATTTTGTGGTCTTCTTCAGTTGAACTGGTGTTTTTGAATCCAAACAAATCCATTAAAATATTCTCTTTTACACACTCATTCAAAATAAAATTCATGATTGACTGATGGCAGAGCACTTGTAAAACTTGTCAACACTTTTTTAAAATATTTGAATGCAAAATTTGTTTTCATGACAAGCTTGCAAGTTGAAATAAATACACTCCCTATTTAACTCAGAGTTTGACTGATTGATACAATCCCAAAATTCATTAAAACAATCGGGTATTACCGTTCTTTAGAGAATTCCACTTTCTTTTGGATGGCACCGTTGATTTTTCTGGAATTCTGGCTGTGAATGCTTCTTATTACTCTAATTCCCCTTGCTCACTATATCTCTTGCTTCTCCTTCCGTGTTTTCTGCTCTCTGCCTTCACAACTTACCTCTCCTTTAAGTTTTTCACAGTGGTTACATACACCGGGATGTGCTTGAATATGCACTCCTTTTTCCTCACTGCGCCTTTCAATGGAAATGATGGTGACTATCTCTCTCCAGAAGTGATCTCTGAGTTTTAAAAATGACCAAAATGACTTCCTACAGGAGTGAAAATGCTTGCAACAGAGCGGAAATGGTTTTAAAACAGAGCTAAAATGAGTTTGTTTTGTTTACACAGTGTTTGTTTTTGAATTTCTTAACTATTCACAAACTCTTTGACCATCCATGTACATTCCTTTCTTTGATTTCCGTGCCTATCTTTCTGCATTGCTTTCATGTTTCATATTCATGGTATGTACATCTGACTTCCTGCAATATTAATCGTGCTCCATCCTTATCATTTGCATCCATGCGTTGCATTTCTCATACCTTGTATGCACCATCATTTCCATACTTTGCATGCATTCGTATTGCATTATGATTTGTTTTGTATTGCATGCATGCCATCATATCTATGCATACCACTATTAATCATTGCATTACCATGCCATCATTTCCATTGCATTCCATTTCTTTGTATTATGTTTGCACTCACCATTTAATTTTAAATTGCACCATATAATTTTAAACTTTGGTTTTGATTTTTAATTTTAAAAATTAACAAATGCAATAGTCAAGTTCTTAAAATTAATGTAGAATGCTAACCATTTCTTTATGGTTTTGTAGGTCTCAAAAGAAAAATCTTCTTATGGGTTCAACTTGTGACCTATTGTTTATCATTATTTTTATTAAGAAATACATAGGGTAGGATATGGGTAGTGATATGGAATATTTCAAATGGTAATATATGGATAAATGATAAAATGTGGGTAAAATATGGAATGTAGGTAAAAAAAAATGAAATGTAATGGTAAAAGATGCATTAACTAGTATTTAAATTAGTTTATCAATCCTAGACTTCTTTTTAGAAATATGAAAATTTAAGAGCAAAATTTTTTACTCACTATACAAATGTACTCCCTCGTCAACATTTGATGATGATCGACATTGATGATGGTCGACATTGTTTTTGATAGTTCTTGTAAACTTGATAGGATTTTTATTTCTTTTTGCATCTGATTTTCTTTTGAATAATTATCATCCAAGTACATGTTGACATCTGCTATGGTCTTTTTAGGTCCCTACCGATACATTAAATTTTCAGGTCCCTTTGTGACATAATAATGTTCAGGTCCCTTTCTGGCATAATGATATTTAGGCCCCTTTCAGGAGAAATGATATTCAGGTCCCTTTGTGACATAATAATGTTCAGGTCCCTTTCTGGTGTAATGATATTCAGGTTCCTTTCTGGCATAATTTTGCAATAATGTTCCATAATTGAGAATTTCTTCTGTCGCATTCAGCTGCTGAAAACTATTTTCATAGTTTTTTTATTTCACACCTTCCCCCAAATTGATATCATGACATATCCAGCTCGATTCCAAGTGTCCTGCACATATGCAAACCATCATGTTATTACAGGAATTTCTGCTGCTGTCCAAAATTGCACTTAAATTTCAATTTTCACAAAAACATCTAATAGTTGAAGAACATAAATTAACTATTGTGTATGCATCTTTAGGTCTATGTGAGGTGAATATGATGGTAAATGGACGGATAATGTAGCAAAATAAAATGTATTTATTAAGCAAAAAGATATCAAAAACAAGGTCCAACATCTCCCCCAAACTGAATATGAGGCATGCCCTCATGCTTGTTGTTTCCTCTTAGACCTCCGGAGTCCTGATGCTGACCCAATCCCTGATCTTGTAACCTCATTAAAACTAGAATCCATGTCCTTTCCCTGCTCTTCTTTATAGATGGAAGTTTTGACTTTCTGCTTCTCATACTCAGCTTTCCAGGATTTGTTCTCCTGAAGCCACTTGAAAGCCTGTGTGTAAATAAGATTGTTTTTATTCCTCATTTTCTCCATCTCTTCACTAATCTTCTCATTCTCTTTAATCAATTTTTCATTGGTTAGTTTGTAATTTTCATTTTCTTCTTTCAAGTGTCTTTCCATGATCCTGCTTATTTCTAAGCTTTCAGTAAGCTCTTGGACTCTGGAAAAATTATGATCTTCCCCTTTTGAATCTTTAGAAACCGAAACAACTTCCACTTCATTGTTCTCAAAGCAAGAATATTTATCTAAAGCACCCTCATAAACTTTTTTTTCTAACCTTTCAAGAATTTCAGTGGACTTCTTCCTAATAGGAGAAGTTTCCAAGATTTGGACCTTTGGTTCCACTGAATGTTTTTCCTTTTTCCTTCTGGGAATAGTCACAAAGGATGTTATGTTTTCTAATACCATTTCTCCCTGTTGTTTCTTTGATCTTGTAAATGGATAGAGAGATGTATCCATGATATTTTTTATTTCTTCTATGGGTTTTGTTTTGTTTTCCACAATTTGTTACAAACCCATTTTATGCTAGGAAATCCTCCCAAACTATCTCGTTAATCTTCAATTGATGATCTAAAAGAATTTTAATAATTCCTTGGTGAATGAATTGAACTTATTTTGGGTTGGCTTTTGATTGAATGCTTTCTATCATTTTCATCAAACTCCTGTAGAAGAAATAAGGCAAATTTATTCTTATGTCTCCCTTTATGTGCTGTAGTATCCTTACATGGTAAAGATGCACCACACTGAATCTAGTATCACAAGTGAAATATTTCTAAATTATTAACACCAATTCAGCCCATGGTTCATTAAACCATTCCCTTGGAATACCTTTTGACATGTCGAAGGAGCCTTTCCTATTTTTATTTAGGAAGAAAGTCCACCCTTTGTCTCTAAAATGCAAACCTTTATGATATAACTCTCCCGAAAATGATAAATCTAGTGCTTTAGAAATATATTCAGGACTTAAAGAGATATGCATATTTCCCACCATGGTTTCATTATGTGTGAATTTCTTTACAAATTATTTTTTCACTCTGTCACTATGGCCTCTGAATTTTTGTAAAAATCCTATCAACCCTGACTGATACAGTTTCTCCACAGTCTCCCTACCCCAGTGTTCTATTTGAAAATCCTTTAATGTGACCATCCCTTGTCATTAATTTCATTTTTCAAAAAAAAAATTAAACACTGAGTATAACTGTGGTAGTAGGCTCACCTCTTTGTTTTACTTCTTTTGATAATCAACCAATTCTCTGTCTCTTTTCTTTTGAAGTATGTACTCTCACTAAAATTAAACAAAAATAAATTGATAGGAAATGTTGCAAGAAAACATAATATATGTTTCTAATGTTACTCCTTCTATCAATCCTCTTTTTTCCCTTTTAAAATCAGTCTTTGTTTTACAAATGAATTGGAAGGTATATTTAAAAACAACATCCTCTATTTTGCAAAATATTTGAACTGTGTAAAAAAAAAAAAAAAAATTCATACACAGTAGTTTTTCACTCCTTATTTCATACAAAAATTTTCCAAAACACTACATCCAAATTCACTGTACATTTATCAAAAGAAACTTCAATCATTTGTATCAGAAGAAAATTCATGGTAAACTGTCTGACTCCATTTCTCTTCAATTCTGTCTTCTGTCAAAACACATCTATCTATTCTCCATTTGATTCACAAACTTGGGTTCTAGATTTTTAGATTGAGTGTGTTTAAAAAAAAAACAATTCACAACTAAAATTAAAAATTTCCCTCATGTATTCGTATTGCACTTCTCTGTTTTGTATTTGCATTAAAACACTATGAAGAAGGATGTGTCGAACTTACCTTCTTCTATGTGCTTGCTTCTTTATGACTTTTCTTTTATTTTGTGGTCTTCTTCAGTTGAACTGGAGTTTTTGAATCCAAACAAATCCATTAAAATATTTTCTTTTACACACTCATTCAAACAAAAATTCGTGATTAAATGATGGCATAGCACTTTTAAAGCTTGTCAACACATTTTTAAACTATTTGAATGCGAAATTTGTTTTCATGACAGGCTTGCAAGTCGCAATAAATACACTCGCTCTTTAACTCGGAGTTTGACTGATTGATACAATATAGAAATTCATTAAAACAATCGGATCTTGCCTTTCTTTAGATAATTCTACTTTCTGTTGGATGGCACTGTTGATTTTTCCAGAATTCTTGTAATTTTCCCAATTAGCCATTGCTACTTGGAACATTATAATTGCTCCATTTTTTAAATAAGAAGTAGGAAACTCAATAAAATTGATCCTAATGTGAAAATGGATTGAGGTAGGAGGATAAAATGAATCCTCTTGAGTGTGAAAAGGAGAAAAATCAAGGAGCTATCTATAGTTGACCAAGTCAACCAACGCTGTCACAAGGGAGGGAAAGCCACTAGAGCAGTGCAATTTTGAAGGAGGAAACTTCTCAAGGAAGCTACATCACCAATGAGTGGGGCTCGAGATGGAGAAGCTAACTTAGGATAAAAAGGAAGAAAAATAGAAGCAAGAGGATTCATTCATTCATACTTCTTGTTTAAATCTTATGACTGATTGCAAGCTTCAGCTGTTTAGCCGAAGTTTCAGCACTGTTTAGTGCAAGAATTCTCATGCGGGAATTCTAGTTTCATCATTGTTGTAGTTGATTGGGAGATCTAAGGAGGTAGTATTGAGTTCCATTCTCATCAACTATCTTGATGAAATCCATCCTCTAACCTTGACAGCACAGTCACTTCTAGTGAGTGCATTATTTCTGCAGTAGCTGCAGTAGTTGGGGTTGTATCTATCCATTTGTGCTTATTTCAGAAGAGGAGGAGGTGATTTCCACCCCAGGAGTTCTATTGAAGGAGGACTTGAGCCAATTCTTGTATTGTGTGTCCCTTTTTGAGCATATCAGATATTTCTCAATACAAAGTTTTTGGGTATAGTGTTGTATCTTGTGTTGCTATTTTGCTGGAAACCCTTGCCGGGGGGTCCTAATGTGTTGTAGAAGAGGTCAATCCTCTCATTTTTGATCTTATAATGAGTGAAAGCTCTAGATATATGTTATTCCATCTATTGCTATAGTTTCCATAATAAAAATAACACTGTTGCTACCTCTGGCATTTCTATTTTATGATGTACTGGGGTTGTGATGCTTTTTAGCATATTGGAGCTAGGGAGATCTGTTTAATGTAGCTAGAGTTATTTTTTTTCTGATGCCATTCCATATTTAAGATACATACAACATATTTTAGAGGATCCCAGCCCTGTACTGCGATATTATTGCACTGGTTTTCTTATACATCGTCCTCATTGGAGATATTGTTGAAATTCCGGAAAAGGAATATTACAGTGGTATCTGTTTCGGGCAAAATCACCCTAGAGGTTCGTTGGGTTACAACCTCCACAGAGCAGGGGCATGCTACTTAAGAAGGACTCACACAACCATACATGTTCATGAAAAACTAAATAGAGTAGATCGAGGAAGTTACCCGTAGGTCCTACGGTTGAAGCAGATCCCGCGGGGTCCAAAACCCCAGCAACCGTTCTTCCTTATTAACCTGAAATACAAGAAGAAACAAGCACGAAGAATTGTTTGTACAGCATACATATACTCTAAATGTTAGTGAAATCCATATGAAACATTAAATAAACCATAATGAATGCTTAAATAACAATATTCTCATATATGTAAGCAGACACTAACACGTATATTTCGGGAACAAGATGGTACTTCTGTATTATAAATAGCATGTACAGAAATACAAGTGGAGAGATCACCTGAATCCTTCCACGATCTTCGAGCAGACCGTCGTTCGGATTTGTCCCGCCCTTGCCTCGCTAAGACTCTTTCCAAACTGGTGCATACGAGATGACATATAGGAAGATGAGAATCTCAAGGAAACAAAGGTTTCCTGAACTGAACTGGGAAAGTGCAGGAGGCACGGGGAATCAGACTTGGATAGGGAATACCAACATAGTATAATATCAATAAATTCTCTCTCTCCCTTAGGCCATGCACATGAGGGGCTTTTATACTCCCTCAAAGTAGTTTCAACAGTTGGAAACAGTTGGCCACGTGCTGGGGTGGTTGAACTACCAGAGTAACCATCAACCCAGCCCGAAAATAGGGAATTTTTATATATTTTTTCATGATTTTAATGGCATACGCGGAAAAGTGCATGTGGACTCGCGTATACACGCGGAAAAAGCTGGGCATAGTCGCGTATGGGGATTTTTACACTGTTTTTAAGTGAATTTGTCCAAGTCTGTAGGAATGGGTGCCCAAAGCCATAAAAGCAATCATGAATCATATGAAGGTGAGAAATGATGCTATAACAGATGCCCCCTAATATATGAGGTCAGAAAGGGTACATGATGGCCGAAATGTATTATGCACATAGAAAGAACTTCGCAAGGACAAGAGAGGACTTCACCAGATTTCAGCCTGCCAAAAACCAATGAAAGAAAATAGAGAGTCAACTCATGCTGAGGCAGGCATACCCATGCTCAGTCAAAAATACATCATATGGAAAGTACTGAATAGATCCAATATGTATACAAGTATAGCTGAACTGAAAGTACATAATGAATCATCTGAGCATGGCCCGGAAATATAAGTCTGAATCAATGTCCAAGTATCACATATAGAAAGCTGATCAAGGATGGTGCAATTGGATGTCTGATATAAGTAACTGAATCTCCAAGTACCGAATCATAAGAGGTGGAACAAACGGTACAATCACGCAACTCGGGAGCCAACATATAAGATGCTGCTGTACTGAACTGCAACATATAAGGGTGGACGACATCACTGGCAGAAACTGAATGGACAGTCAAAAGTGAACCGAGAAATGCTGATGCAACCCGAGGTCTTCACCGATCACTATGGCACAATTCTACACAATGGGAATAAATGAGCTGAAGTTGACCATGTGAGAAATCATTGGATTACCAGTCAATGATGTATACCGTTAACCAACGCGAGACAACTCACTAATAATGAAAATGAGCGTCAAGGTGCCCTAGTACAATCTAACAAGTGCGAATGAATGAGTTGAAGTCGAACACTTGAAAGAATCTACCAATCAGGAGGCAATGATGAATCCCCACTGTCGATAGCGAAGAGTCTACCACTGATGACTGCAAACCCTAAGGTACTGACAAAAAGACTCTAGACCTTATTCCCATATCAATGAGTCGGAGTCAATGGGAAAAGATCTGCTGGAAGGAAGGCATTAAGGCATCCCACATCAATCCATCGCGAGTGTAACCCGTAGGCCAAGATTTGGAAGGAATAGGACGAAGTAGAGTGACAGAACCAAAACTGAAGTACGTTTCCGACATGCACAAGATGAAGCTAGCGCACGGAAGAAACCCTCTGAACCGACCAATAATGAAAGCTGACACAGAGGCGAGAAATACACTGATAGGGTCAAATGGAAATCAAGGTATTGCACGAATCCCAAGTGTGATAATGTGCGTTGACGTCGAACACAGGGGAAACCACTCAGTCAAAGACCCATAATGATGATCAAATGCTGAGCACAAGGTCACCTATCAATGATGGAAATAGGGCTAGGTTGCAGCTCTAGGTTTTCTCTCAGAGCAATGTGTCGTAGTCGATAAGAGACAAACTCGCCGGCAAGAAGTCAATGGGGACCTTCTCAAACCAGCACGAGCAGAAGACCAAAACATCTGATGTGATAGAACAAGATACTGACCAGACCGGGAAGGCCGACTGAATAATGAGTCAAGAGACACCGCAGAATGGCCAAATTTGGTTAGACTTCCCTTGAACAAAAGCACGACTCATGATGACCATGGCAGTAAAAGTGACACTGTATAAGTCTGTTATGCAGGAGGCAAAACAAACTCTCCATATGATTGGAAGAGATAACCAACCGGGGGAGAACTGACAAGTGAAACATGGTAAAGGCTGAACCTAGGTCAAAAAATAAAACCATCCCAAATGAAGGAAATATATATAAGTATATGTGCTTTGTTCAAGGGCGACAAACTGACTCTGTACTGCCATCAAAACAACGAAGATACATCCCGTTCCCGCTCTTTTTGTTATATTTAATTTTTTTTTGTCTTTTTCATATAATAAGCCTGAAAAAGAATAAAAGAATGCTATGGTACAATGGATAGAATGAGTATCAAAAAATCAGATGCACTAGTTCCTAGGATTGGAACAATCCTATGCTCAATGCAAGGTGGCGAAAACTGGTAAGCGATACTCAGAGGAACGTTTCATCCATGGGTAAAAGGTGTCAAGTCGTGATAGCTAAGTGCATGCAATGGTTAACTTGTACAGAAAGTCAAGGTCAAAAGTTGGCTTAAACATCGAGTCCAAATGGAGCCGGCTAAAGGCCAGGATAAACAAGTAGCCAATATGCAATGCAGTAATACAACTTAACGACACCAGGGAGCCTCTAGGGTAATAGCCAGAAAAATGATAGTGAGGAAGAAGAAGAATGAAGCTTCAACACATAAGTCATGGTGGGACTAAAGAGGACTCCCGAGCCTACATAAAACGCAGCATGGGCAACAAGTGATAGCGAGGAACTAACTAGGAAGCCCATGTAAAGGAAGGCTCTACCATCAAGTCATGATTAAATAATCGGCGAGTGAAATGGGTGTAATACTCATGACCTGATGGGATCGACCCTATGGCAAGTGATTAGTATGGAGGCTAGTATGCAAGATGCAACGGAAAGTGATTTCCCTAACCTATATGCCAGTGAATACCATATACCTGCCGTGACGAGTCGGTAATCATGGATCAAAAACCGGGAAAAATCTCAAAATCGTCAAAATGTACCTGAAAACATACCAAACTGGGCACTTCCAAGCATCAGGGTTATGCAGCTTAAGATAGATCGAAAAAATAAGCATAACAAGTTTTTGCGAAAATTTTCAACTTTTTAGCCATAAATAGACAAATTACCTCATATTTGGTTCATTATTGCATTTCTGATTTGGAAAAAGTGCTCTGGAGAAAAAAAATTCTTTCGTCAAATCAGGAACAACCGATCATCGAATCGCACCGAATTTTCAGGTAGGCTCCTCAATCATCCTTGCAAATCATTTTGTCCGTTTAGAAATTAAAATTTAGTGAATTTTACCATTAAAACCGTTGCTAAAAAATGCGAACTTGCGCATACGCGGGTTCATAACAGGAAAGTCGCGTATACACACGACTGTGCAAAGAAAAAGTCACGTATGTGCAGGTCCGAATCAAAAAATGCGTGGCTAATGCATGATTTAATGAATTTTGACAGGATGAAAATCTCATGGAGAGAGCGTGAGCGTAGCGCAATTGATCAAGAGGTCATGCGAGATCGAGCAGCGCAAAATATCCTTCGGAATTGCGGATTGTTCAAATTCTTCAAAATGCCAAATATGAAAAGCAATGTTCGGTTGCTAGAAATGCTCGTCAATTATTGGGAACCAGACCAAGATTGCTTTGTTATTGATCAGATGCCAGTACGCATTGAAGTGGAAGACATATATTTCATCACTGGACTCTCTTGGAGGGGAGAACCAGTAGACTTGCACGGGAAGCCCCTGGGAGGGTTACCCGTGGAAGATTATGTCCATGTGTATTGCGTAGAGGGTTCCAAAAAGGTTGGAACTCAGATTGCAATTAAAGATTTGAGGGATTTGCACATGAAAATCCTCCTTTTCACCATCGGCAGAGTGGCAGGATCTGCCTCCATACATCAGGCATCCAGGACGCAAATGAGCATAGCAATAGAATGTTTGACTCATGTGTATGATTGGTGCACAGCCCTATTACTGAACATGAAGCAACAATTGACCTCAATCCGCCAAGCAAAGACCAAACACTTTGGCTACGGTACAATTTTGACAACATTCTTCTTTGAGAAGATACTAGCATTGAGACCTAGAGTTATCTCTACCATCAGTAGCCCGCGGGACCCAAGAATTGCCCGTTGGGCGGACATGATGAAGAGATTGGGGGGTAGTGAAGTACCCCGGACCACATGGGACGATGAGTTCTTCCTTTGGTGGGGAGAACAAATCATTGCGGTGGATGACTATCCCTATGCCGGGATGGACTTTCGTGGAGATCCAGATCTAGTTCTTCCACCAGGCATAGCATGGGGCACAGTCGGTAAGCTTGCAAAATTTTTTGACTTATATAATTTTTTTTGGATTTTTTCAAATATATATGAAAAAATGAAAAACAAACATGTTTTTGATTGGATTAATAATGACTGACAATTTAAAATGATTATGATTCAGATGTTGGACCAGTTCGACCTGATGGTCTCCCGTGCCACAAGCGTCGCAGGGGCGAAGCAGATACAGTGGATTCAGACAGGACACTCCAGGCTGTACAGAGGAACTTGGAGGGGTTAACCCGCCAAATACCTATGGCTACCGTGGAAGACCTGCCGGAAGCCATCCAGAGACGGGTGGTAGGAGTGCCCCGAGACTGGGTACGATTATTCCGCCGAGTTGCCACCGCGGTCACGTTCTATAGGAACACGACTTCTGGGCAGGGACCTCAGGAGTAGACAGATATTATGTATTAGATGACTGTATATTCTTTTTGAGACTGAACATGATGGGGCATAAGCCCAAGTTTTGTACGAAATTATGGATCCAAATTTTGTAAAGTTTTTGAACACTGCGATGATATATATACAACGATATTTGATGTGATGTGATAAATGTATCAAATGTATGATGTTTTTGATGATTAAAAATTTTTATTGTATGGAATGATTAATATGCCAATCTAATGCTTGATTAGCTAATGAGTCAGCAAACCAATTGTCAGCTCGAGGAATATGAATGAAAGTTAAAAATTGAAATGACCTTTGTAACAAACGTACCCTCAAAAACAATCGTAATAAAAATGGATCTCGTACTCGATAAGTATTGTTCAACTGCGACACCACCAGCTGAGAGTCCAAGAAAACTACCAACGAATCAACACCCAAAGATATTGCCTCCGAGAGTAGATGAACAACTGCAGTGTATTCTGCTATATTATTGGAATCAGGACCAATGCAGACCCCTCTTGATACTAACAGCTGACCGGATGGATAATGAAGCACCCAAGCCGCGGAAGCTAAGTTCCGGGTGTGTCTACTAGCACCATCGGCAAAACCAAAATGACTCATGACATCCAACACAACCTGCCAAAGCAGATCAAAAACATCACCAACTCATCAAAAATCGAAAATCAATCAGATATGTACAAAGCAAAAACTACTATATACAAAAGCAAGATGCCAGGCCAAAGCCTAGGCATAATACTTCTTCAAATAGAGCCCATTTCGGGGCTCCGGCAACTCGTTCCCTTCGAAATCAACCAAGGTATACGCTCCTTTCTTAAGGACCTTTTTAACGATATAGAGGCCATACCACATAGACTTAAACTTTCCTGCCCCCAGGGCATCCTTTTCTTGGGCATAGACCAAAACAAGGTCACCTTCCGAAAAGACCCTAGGCTTGACCGCCTTATCGTACTGAACCTTTACTCGGTTTTTATGCGCTTCATTCATCGTGGTGGCATCTCGACGCTGCTCATCGAGATGTTCCAGATGAAGAAGTCGTTCTGCCAGACTAGAAGTGTCAGGAAGAAGTTCAACAGCTAATTTAAGAGAAGGAATCTCGCATTCAATAGGAAATACGGATTCCACCCCGTGCACTAACTGAAACGGAGTAAAGCCAGTTGCAGTTTTCACTGACGTCCTGTATGCCCAAAGTGCGGGATATAGCATAATATGCCAGTTGGATCTAGCTTTATCAATTGTCCTTTGAAGAATTGTCTTCAAGGATTTATTCACGGCTTCCACTTGCCCATTGGCTTGAGGATAATATGGAGATGAATGCTCCTGCCGGAAACCCAATTTGAGAGCCAACTCAACCATCATACTATTCTGAAAATGACTGCCATGGTCAGTGACAATCTCTCTAGGTATACCAAAACGAGCGATAACTTGGTTGAAAAGGAACAAAGCTGCAGTCTCACCATCGTTCCCAAAAGTAGGCATAGCCTCGACCCACTTCGTAAATTAGTCTACTGCTACGATAATGTACTTGTGACCTTTTGCCGAAGGCGGGTTACAAGTAGTATAATCCATACCCCACTTTGTAAAGGGTCCGACAGTAACGACTGGAAAAAGCGGAGCTGGATGAGCGCGCATTTTTCGAGTATAAACCTGACACGGATGACACTTCTTGACCAATTCAATACAATCTTTGAAAATCGAGGGCCAAAAGTATCCAGCACGCAAAATCTTTTGGGCTGTAGCAAGCCCAGATAAATGACCCCCACAAGCTCCACTGTGAGAATCATTGAGCACAGCCTCGGCTTCTTCGAGAGTTAAGCAGCGTCTTAGGATTGAATCAACCCCTCGATGGTATAAATCATCACCAATAATCAAATAATTCTTGGCCAAGTGACGCAACTTACGATGCTCATCTTTCGAAAAAGTAGAGGGAAACTTCGCAGTCTGGAGATACACAATGATATCCCCGTACCAAGGATCCTATGAAGAGATAAGAAACAAGTGTTCGTCCGGAAAGGACTCATCATAGATCATCTCTTCTCCACAGGGCAACTCGGAGATCAATTCCGCGAAAACTAATGATTTCTTGGATTTGGCAGACATGAACTCAAGATCAAATTCCTGTAAAATCACAATCCATCTATTGTATTTTCCCCCAATCACTCGCCTACTGAGGACAAACTGAAATGGATTGGCAGTTGCCAAAACATAAGTTTTGCAAAGAATAATGTAATGTCGGAGTCGCTGCACAGCATGAACTGCTGCTAAAGCTAACTTTTCTATCGGAGTGTATCGGAGTTCAGGTCCTACCAGTCCTCGACTAAGGTAGTAAATAACATGCTTTGCAAGAGCATCATCCTCCTAAACCAGAACCATACCGATGGTAGATTCTGCTGCTGCCAGATACAAAAGGAAATCTCTGCTATAATCAGGTGGACTCAATAAAGGAGCAGAGGTCAATGCTTTCTTCAAAGCATCGAATGAGCGTTGAGCGTAGTCGTCCCAAAGAAAAGGAACTCCTTTCTTCAACAGTCTCATAAATCCCTTTGTAATTTCATCATAATTTACGATAAATCTTCGAAGAAAATTAGACTTCCCTTGAAGACTTTGAAGCTGACGAATTGAAGACGGGGGAGGCAATCAAAGTATTGCCTCAACCTTGAAGGGATATACCCTTATCCCTTCCCTAGAAACAATGAATCCCAATAGCCGACCGGATGTAACCGCGAAAACGCACTTGTTCGGATTCAATCTAATCTTATAGAACCGACATCGTTCAAATATTTGCCGGAGGTGACCAGGATGATCCATCCTCTTTCGAGAATGAGTAGCTAAATCATCTAAGTATGCCTCGATAATCTTTTTGATGTCGTGAAAGGCATAAGACATGGCCCGCTGAAAGGTAGCCCCAGCATTTTTAAGACCAAAAGGCATCTTCTTGTATGCAAACGTACCCCAGGGACAAATAAAGGCAGTCTTATGTTGATCTTCAGGACGGATAGTAATTTGATTATATCTGGAGAAACCGTCCATGAAGGAGAAAATCTCATTACCGACACACTCGTCAATGATCTGATCGATAAATGGTGTGGGGTAATTATCTTTAGGACACGCTTTATTTAGGTCTCTGAAATCGATGCACACTCGAATCGTTCCTTGCTTTTTATCCACAGGAATGGGATTTGAAACCCATTCAGTCAAAGGAACCGGGAAAATGAATCCCGCCTTAAGCAACTTCTCAACTTCAGCTTTGATAGCTGCTGCCTTCCTAGGATTGACCGGACGAAGTTTTTGCCTCACCGGCTTGGCATTTTCATACGTCTTGATCTCATGTTGGACGATAGACGGGTCTATGCCAGGCATTTCCTCATAAGACCAAGCGAATACATCCCTATACTCTTTAAAGAGCTCGGTGTAAATTTGAACCTCTTCACGGGAACATTCAACTCCGATGAAGACATTCTGAATAATATTGGGATCCCTGGAAATGTTCACCGGGATAGTAGGAGAAATCACAGCCATGTTCCCTTTACCATAAACCTATGTTGGTGCCAAAGGGTTCAAGACTGGGTGAACAGGACCAGGAGACGGAGGACTTGGAAAACTTGTTTCAACTTCGCTCAAGTCAGGTAGGAAGTAAGACCGATGATGCAAGTCATCCCACGGTCTATCTATACCAGCCATGGCTTCCAGGATGGCCTCTTCAGATGGAAGAGTGGTATCAAGACAATCCTGGGCAGAAGAAGAACTAAGTGTCCAATCCAGAGCCACATCAACATCCAAATCTTCCGGTGAAAGAGGAGCTGGGATGGATTATGCAGAGTCAACAATAGACTGATACGCAATCTCAGCTGCAGAAATAGGAAATTCCATTCCACCCACTTGACCTTCTGCTAATGTGGCAGTAGGGGAGGGTAAGGTCCAAGGGTTCAAAAAATAATGAGTTCTGAAGAACTCTCTTCGAAGAGGAGCCTTGGAGGATGAAATAGCATTAATATGAACCGTAGGAGGAGGAATATCGAAAGTACCCATCAAGGAAGAATACATTCCAACTCCTAAATTCTCAACAGGCGCCTTAGTATTATCCAACTTTGGAACAGATGAGTCAGAAGACATATTCGGGTCTACAGGAGGACAGTCCAGTTGATCCACTGTAACGATCCTCCCTTCGTGGGGGAAACATATAATTCGAAATAATGAGGATGCAATGGCATCCATCTCATAAATCCAATTTCTCCCCAACAAAAGGTTGTAGTCCAAGCTTGCATCTACTACCTCAACCTCTATATTGACAGTTTTGCCCCCAACACAGATGGGCAAAGCTGGGACAATACCATGGGGTCTATGAGAATGACCATCGAACGCAGTAAGAACAGTGCTAGATGGAACAACTTTGAGAGATCCAAGTGTCTTCCAGCATGCGAGAGACATCACGCATGTGGAAGCACCCTCATCAACAACCGTTCGAAAGATATTGCACTTCCGATATGACGATTTAATATGAAAAGCCATGTGATGGGGAAGTATCTTCTTAAAATTAGTCATATCAAAAGTAATCAGAAGAGAATTTTTTGGATCAATAGCCCCAATGGTAGTGAGCAAAGCACTGCGCTGAGCCGGACAAGACTGGAGTACCTCTAAAGCTGACATAGCACAAGGACTCTGTGCCAGATCTTCTACAATCGAGTAGTTCTGGGCAGCCCTAGCATTTGGATTAACTGTTGATCGCTTAGAAGATGCTTTTGGCATCCGAGGCATAGACTCAATAGTAGGCTTCGTAATGTGAAGCGGCTCAGTAGCATCAGGAACTTCCTTAGCTTTCGAAGACTCTTCTCCGCCATAATCATGGGATCTCGTAGCGATATCCGCGTGAGCACTCATCATAAAAATGTTCGATGGAATTTCCCCTTCCTGGGTGCCCCCAGAGGAAGCCCCAAGATTTTGGTTCGCGCCAACAACTAATTGCTGCCCTTGGGGAAAAGGGTTTGTTAACACAGCCTGGGAACTAGAAGAACCCTGCTGAGCTAACAAGCGCTGAGCATCCTGAATTTTAGGGCAAAGGTGTGTGAGATGGTCTCCAGTACACAACTTGCATGGAAACTTCACTTTCTTCTTCTCCTTTTGACCCTCACCAACACGCTCGTTGGTTTTATTTGCATTACCCTTCCCGTTCTTGCCCTTATTATTGTTATTTCGTCCCTTCTTCTTCCCATCGGATTTTTGATTTCCTTTGGGATCAGATTGGACAGCATTTATGGACAAAGACTGGGAAGGTGATGACTCGGCAGGCACAACCTGACTAGAAGGAGCAGCTTGCAAAGACAACTACTGCAGTTGATTAAGCAGGCTGGCTGCACCACTATTGATCGATCCGACAAGCCCATCACCATGTGGACCGGGCTTAGTTTTCGATAAATCTAATTTGGAGCGAGGAGCATTGGGAAAATATTTATAAAGGACCCCAGACTGAGAATAGATCAGTTCCAGCTGCTGGGCCCTAAAAATGGCCTGCTCCTCAGAAAATACCCCAGATAGGGATACATCTTTTGAAATGTCTGACTGTAGAGATTTCAGAAACCATTCGAGAAGGAATTCTCCTGGAATATGAGCTTTAATAAGCCTCTTCCTTCTTCTCCATTCCTGAATGTGATCAGAAATGTGGGCTGCCTCATCCTGCTTAAAATTAGCTAGGAGTTCAGTCCCAACCTCATATCGGACAGGCAACTAAAAATGGTTTAGAAATGTGACAGCCAGTTCTCCAAATGTAGCAAAACTGCCCCCAGTTAGCTCGATATACCATTTGGCAGCGTTTCCAGTTAGGGTACATTGAAATAATCTCAACCTAATCGAATCATCGATCAGGGAGTTCGAAGAACACCATAAGTGGAAAGTGGTGATGTGGTCAACCGGATCTTCTCCATTCTTACCTTCAAACTTTGGAATGTCTGAAGGAAGTTTGGTGGGAACCAGAGGCCACCCCGGACCATAACGAATCAGATCATTAGTCAAATTCGACAAATCTGGCAAGTTTAACGTTGCCAGAAAAGGTAAGCGAGGCGGAGCCTGAGGATTCCATCCTTGATGGGATGGATTCCCAACATTCTGAAAAGAATACCCTGGATTTGATGAGGCACCAGGTTGCCAAAAAGGACCCGTAGAAAAAGGAGAAGAACCTCCTCCCCACGCCGAGTTACCAAAGCCCAGACCAGTTCCCCCCGCTGAAGTATTAAATGAAGAGGAAAGCCCCTGATAGGGGTTACAGGCATTAGATAGAGGAGAAAAAGTCTGATAAGCACTCGACGAAGGGAAAGAAGTATTCCCTTGATGACCTGCGTAAAACTGATTCCCTGCCCCCGCTATAGTGAATACAGGGTTCCAACCTGTAAAAGTAGTCGAACTTTGCCCCTCAGACCAAGGGTTAAAACTCTGAGTCTGAGAAGTAAACGAAAAGGACCCTAAAGAAGGATTCGAACTAGGAATGTGTCCAGTTCCGAAGGGGAACCCCTGAAACGAAGCTGATCCACTAGCCATGGAAGACATGGGCGTGGATCCAGCTGAAGCAGCGGAAAAGGAAAAAGAGGGATTCCCACTAGTGGGCATCCCTGAACAGAAGTGACCAAAATGAGAAGCATGTGCTTGGGTGAAACCAGAGCCAAACACAGCAGCACTAGAAGCAATCGAAGATGAAGCAATAGTGCCCCCTGCTTCAACAGAAGCAGGAGTCTGAATGCCTGCAGCACTCACAGCAGAAGCCGCGTTCCCAGTCGTGGCCATCGAAAGGTAAGAATGATATGGAAGATCTTCCGGTCTCTCCGACTCAGGTCCGATGTATTGAACAACGAACGGATAATCAGGAGGAAGAGGAGATGGACCTGACGCAGGAGGTTCAGGTACGTCTTCAATTTGAAAATCTTCTTCCTGAGGAAATAAAACTTGCGAGGTGAGCAGAACGCTCCTCTCGGAACCGACACCATAATCATCTATGAAACCTTCATATCCTTGTGGAGGATCTCTCTCCACTGCGTCAGACGCCACAGGGTGGTAACCACCTGCTAAATCACTCCTAAGCCTTCTCGAAGAAGGCTCTGGACTCTCGGGAGATAACCCCCGGATTCTCCTCGATCGACGAGGCGCTTGATCAGCCACTTTTATAGATTTTAAATAAGACTCAAAAAAGTGAAAAGCTAGGCAAGCTAGGAGCAAAGAGCACTCACTAAAAGAAAAATCCCTGAGATACAATCAAGCAAACAGCCTCCAAGTATTTCCGCTCCAGGTGATGAGGACCGGACACCAAAATACAGGAAAGCGAAATATAGGACCTCCCGAAAGCAGTCTGGGATGATTAGGGCCCAAAACAACTAGCGAAGGTATCAGAAACAGTTACGCCGACCTCCTAACGACAGCCTTTGCCGGCTCAAGCACCCAAGCTTCGCAAGGGCACCCCCCAGAAGTACTGCTGAAAGTGATGCGACGTCTGCCTCAGGTACCACGGGTATTCCCCCCCGCAGTCACCTGTGTGGAACCTAGGAGTGGCAGCTATGGGCACCAATCCGTGTCAGAAGCCGGGCGGAACGGTCTTGAGGTCAGATTCAGCTAATCAGAGAGGGGGTATCCCTCTTCTCAGCCTTCACTTCCCCTCGCGCTTGACTCTCTGGAGGAGAGCTTTCCCAGTCCACCTAACGGAGTTGGATTTCACTCAATTAATCAACTTCTATGTTTTGTTTGAGCGGCCTTGGAGAGTTAACTCTCCACTCACCTAATCCAAGGCCCTACAACCTAGCCAGTTGGTGTATGACACTTAGAAAACTTGCTAGTTGATTTTAAATTATATCGCTTATTTTAATGGGCTGTTATGTTAAGTCACAAGGATGCGGAAATGAAACTTATGGTGTTTTGACGCAGAAAGAAATTAATAAAAACCAAACTACATGCAAATTCAGTTATTGTCTTTCGATGAAAAGAAACTTCTATACAGGTTCTACGAGATTAAAAATTGTATTTTTCTTTTCAAATAGAAAACTCACACTCACAAAAATTATGCAAATGACTAAACGCTGAAGTGCACCTGATGCAAATCACTACAAGCATGCAAATCCTAAGATGCAAAATCTCCTAAAGCAGAGTGAAATTTCCCAAAAATTCCTTCAGTTTTAACTCTTTTTGGTTGCCCAGAAAGCTAGTTCCTGAAATCAAGAACTCTTAATATGAAGACACCAAAACCGCTTAAAATCAAGAGGAAGAAATCAATGACAACTCCTCCCCAAAATCAAGCCAAAAACCAAAAGCAAGAAACCTCACAAAAGCTTCAAAAGATATAGCAAAACAAAAACAAAAATGCCACAACAAAAGCAAATAACAAGACAAAATATTTTTTGAGCCTTTGAAATGCAAAAACAAAAAGCAAAGCAAATGTTTTTTGAGCTTTTGAGTTTTATAAAGAAAGAGCTCGAAAAGACCAAGCAAAACTATCAAATTCCAAGCCAAACACTACTGAATTTCAAGTAAAAACTTCAACAATGCTCCAAACCTTATAAGGCTAACTAGTAGCAAGATCAATAAGAGCAAAAGAAGACAAGGAAACTCAGCCACTCAGCCTAGAATAATAGTACAAACTTGCCGCAAACAAAAACTCCGAAGAAGCAAGAAAAACTCTTCAAAAGTTGCAACAGGACCTAGCCTACTGAACTCAAGAAAACCAATCAAGAAATAAGCAAAAATCGTAGTGCAAAGCGAACCACAAAGATAGGAACGAGTAAACGAGTAGAAGCTCTCTGTTCTGATAAAGTAGAACAGCCAAGAATGCCGAGAAAGCGATCTTGGTACTCAAACCAGAAGTGCCAGCACCAGAAACAACACTTTGCAAAAAAGACTAGTTTTCAATCAACGAAAGAGAGAAAAGACCAAAAACCACTTCCTTCACAATCCAGAGGGTACAAAGACACTGTAGGAATAGGTCTCCACAGCCAGAAAGGACTAAAAAGTCAAGAAATCCAAAAATTCAAAATCTGCCTAGGTATACGCTACTTCACAGTTTAGCAACAAGCGTGCATACGCGACTGTGCTAAAGGAAACATGCGTATACGCAACTTCCTTTAGACAAACTTGCGTGTATACGTGACTGTGTGCAGAAAAAAGCGCGTATATCAAGGTAAATAATCTAAAAACAAAAAGGATCAATCCTGGATAAGAAACCAGGACTTCAGACAGACTGAGAAAAAGTAAACTGGACTGCAAATGAAAGTTAAAACTGTCGGTAACCTATCAAACAGCTGAAACCACCCAACAGGGGAATCACAAGAATGCAATCCCGAGCGGAGTCGCCAGTTCTGTTTCAGGGAAAATCACCGTAGAGGTTTGTTGGGTTACAACCTCCACAGAGCAGGGGCATGCTACTTAAGAAGGACTCACACAACCATACATGTTCATGAAAAACTAAATAGAGTAGATCGAGGAAGTTACCCGTAGGTCCTACGGTTGAAGCAGATCCCGCGGGGTCTAAACCCCCAGCAACCATTCTTCCTTCTTAACCTGAAAGACAAGAAGAAACAAGCACGAAGAACTGGTTGTACAACATATATCTACTCTAAATTTTAGTGAAATCCATATGAAAGATTAAATAAACCATAATGAATGCTTAAATAACAATTTTCTCATATATGTAAGCAGACACTAACACGTATGTTTAGGGAACAAGATGGTACTTCTGTATTATAAATAGCATGTACAGAAATAACGAGTGGAGAGATCACCTAAATCCTTCCACGATGTTCGAGCATACCGTCGTCCGGATCCGTCCCGCCCTTGCCTCGCTAAGATTCCTTCCAAACTGGTGCATACGAGATGACATATAGGGAGATGAGCATCTCAAGGAAACAAGGGTTTCCTGTAATGAACTGGGAAAGTGCAGGAGGCACGGGGAATGAGACTTGGATAGGGAATACCAACAGAGTATAATATCAATAATTCTCTCTCTCCCTTAGGCCATACACATGAGGGGTTTTTATACTCCCTCCAAGTAGTTTCAACAGTTGGAAACATTGGCCACGTGCTGGGGTGGTTGAACTACCTGAGTAACCATCAACCCAGCCCGAAAATAGGGAATTTTTATATATTTTTTCATGATTTTAATGGCATACGCGGAAAATTGCATGTGGACTCGCGTATACACGCGGAAAAAGCTGGGCATAACCGCGTATGGGTATTTTTACACTATTTTTAAGTGAATTTGTCCAAGTCTGTAGGAATGGGTGCCCAAAGCCATAAAAGAAATCATGAATCATATGAAGGTGAGAAATGATGCTATAACAGTATCAGAGCTCTGCTCTTGGCTCAGCTTGTGGGGGGAAGATTTATCTTCAGCATGGAGAAGGAATACATCTCAAAGCTCATACTTCAAACCCTGTAGAACATTGCAAGGGATCTCAGGGAGATGAGGCAAGAATAAGACTCTTTAGGGTTTTTCCATAAGGCAAGCACCAGCTCTACAAATGGCATGGGACACTCAAATACATCACAACGCTCCACCATGCCTTCATTTTTAACTAAAGGAGATAAGGAGGGCTCTCTAGGCAAATATTTTGAAGAATATGAGCTCCAATCTCAAAGGTTCAAGGAGCACCTGAGCTTTAAGGAGTTTTTCCGGGTCAAGGATGGAAGGAGAAATGATCCCCATCAAAGGGAGGATATCTTGATGCAGGGATCAGCCCTACAGAGTAGTATGTTCTTGATGCAGGGAGAAATGATCCCCATCAAAGGGAGGATATCTTGATGCAGGGATCAGCCCTACAGAGTAGTTCTTATTTCCCACATTTTATGGGACACCTAAGTGCACAACAAAAGCATGGGTAGAGAAGCTAGACACATACTTCCAACTCCACAAGGTTTCTGAGATAGAAGCTATCAAGATAGCTACGTTGCACCTAGAAGGGGAAGCTCAAGATTGGTGGTTTCATGGACTGACCACACTTGGGCACCATCATATCACTTCATACTCGGCTTTCACCAAGAATCTAGTGGAGAGGGTTGATCCAAGGGATCCGGATACCCACTTTGCCAATATGACCAAGCTCAAGCAAGAGGGAGATCTTGAGGATTATATTGCTGAGTATATGTAGCTTTCAGTGATGGTATCCAACCTCACTATGAGCAGGAAGGTATGCATGTTTTTGAATGGGATGGCTAAACCAATACAAGGGTTGGTCAAGTCTACCAAACCAACTACACTCCTTGAAGCTGTGGAGAAAGCTAGAGATCTACAACATATCTTTCGCAGGGCAAGAACCTTTTTACAGCAGAAGACCCACTCAAGGCCAAGGGAGAAAATGCTTGTTCATAAATTGGAGGAGAAATGTGTTATAGGGGAAGCACATCTCATCAATACCTTCTCCAAGAAGGATTCCAGCACTGTAAAACCCATAGAATACTTTGCTCCAAAAGGAGGAGATGTTGCAACGTTAAGAGGGGTCCCAAAGTATCTAACCTTGAGAGTGAGAGGCACCATCATGGGGCAAAGAGTTTCTGTACTGATAGATAGTGGAGCCACTCATAATTTTGTTGATGCATAGCTGGTACACAAGAGAGGAATTCCCATGGAGGAGTTTGAGGGATTTTCAGTTTTGGTCCCAGAAGCCATGACATTGTAATGTGCCAAGTATGTTGCAGCGCTGACCATTACTATGGGTACCTATACCTTGATAGACCACTTCTTTGTGGTAGATATTCCAGACACCAATGTCATATTGGGAGTCCAGTGGTTATTCACTCTTGGGAGGGTTACCACTAACTGGAGGACTTTGGGGATGGAATGGACTAGAGGGGAGGATGGCCAGCAACAAAAGATCAAGTGTATGAACACATATCCCCCTAAGGTTGTTTCATCACATAGGATGGAGGCATATCTGCATAGAGGAAATGTTGCATGGGTAGTGGAGCTGCATATAGCCGAGGTGAAGGGCAAGGACTCACCGATGCATCCAGATGTTCAATCTCTTTTGGACCGGTGTTCTACAGTATTTGGGGATATCCCACCAGGGAGACCTCCTGACCGAGGGTTTGAACACACCATTGAGTTGGAACAAGCGGTCCAAGAAGTGATTACCACTCCTTATAGACATCCCAATGCCTATAGGGATGAGATTGAAAGAGTTATCCAAGAGCTACTAGCACTAGGGCACATCCAGCCTAGTACTAGTCCTTTTGCTTCCTCGGTGGTTTTGGTAAAGAAGAAAGATGGCACATTGAGGATATGCATTGATTATAGGGCCTTGAACAAGAAGACATTGAAGAACAGGTACCCTATACCTAGGATCGATGAACTCATGGATGAGCTGAGGGGATCCGAATATTTCTTGAAGATTGATTTGAGGTCCGAGTACCATCAAATCATGGTGAGGGAGCAAGATATCCCAAAGACAGCGTTCAGGTGTCACTATGGGCATTTTGAGTTTCTGGTAATGCCCTTTGGATTGACTAATGCTCTAGCAACTTTCCAATTTTGTATGAACCATATCTTCTAGGGTCATTTGAGAAAGTTTGTATTGGTCTTCTTTGATGATATTCTGATCTACAGCTGCACTTGGGAGGAGCACTTGCAGCATATTGAGACAGTCTTACATATCCTCAAGGAGTAGCAATTCTATGCCAAGATCTCCAAATGTGAATTTGGCCTCACGGAGATGTTGTATTTGGGACATATCATTGGAGTGGATGGAGTGAGGGTACATGAGGAAAAGATTCAGGCTATTAGAGATTGGCATGAACCTAGGAATGTTACAAAGCTCAAAGGGTTTGTGGGCATATGCACTTATTACCAGAAGTTTGTGAAAGGGTTTTCACAACTAGCAGCACCACTTATAGACTTGATAAATAAGGGGGATTTCCATTGGACACCTACATCGCAGAGAGATTTTGATAAGCTCAAAGAGGTAGTGAGTAGTTGTCCTGTTTTGGTTTTACCTGACTTCTCTCAACCTTTTGTGCTAGAATGTGATGCATCAGGTGAAGGTATTGGGGTAGTCTTGATGCAAGGAGGGCATCCTATAGCCTTTGAGAGTAGGAAGTTTCTCCCTCATGAGAGGATATACCCCATTTATGATAAAGAAATTTTGGCTATCATGCATGCATTAGCCAAATTTCGGCAATATTTGGTGGGGAATAAGTTCAAGGTGAAGACTAATCACAACAGCCTTAGATTCTTTCTTGAACAGAGGCAGCTTCAGGAAAGACAATAGAAGTGGGTGAGAAAAATCCAGGCTTATGAATTTGACATAGAATATGTCAAAGGGAAGAGAAATATAGTAGTTGATGCACTTTCCAGGAGACCTACAGCGCTATCCTTGAGGGGCATGGACGTAGATTGGAAGGCTCAAATTTTAGTTGAGTACTCCAAAGATGAATTTGCATGTGGGATACTTGATGGGGTGGTATCGGATGAGAGATTTAGAGAAATGGATGAGGTTATCTGTTACAAGGATCGGATCTACTTGGCTAAGAATTCTAAGCTCAAGGAGAAGATCTTATTAGCATCACATGATTCACCACTTTCTAGGCATCAAGGTTTCAAAAAAACTTACAGATCTATTAGGGAGAGATTCTCATGGAAGGGTCTCAAGGAAGATGTGCTCTGGCATGTCAAGGAATGCACCACTTTCCAACAGAATATGGGAGAGAACACTTATCCTACTGGGTTGCTGCAGCCACTATATATTCCAGATGGGAAGTGGGAAAGTATATCTATGGACTTCATCACCGGCTTACCGACAGTGTAGGGTAAGGACTGTATCTTTGTTTTTGTTGATAGAATAAAAAAGTACTCTCATTTCTTTGCCATTTCTGCACATTATATTGCTTCACAGGTAGCTGAGCTCTTCTTCAGAGATGTATTCAGACTCCATGGTCTCCCTAGGACCATAGTGAGTGATCGGGACAGTCGCTTCATGGGTGGCTTCTGGCAGGAACTTTTGTGATTAGTGGGGACTGATTTGACCCCTAGCACCAGCTATCATCCCCAAAATGATGGGTAGACTGAGATAGTGAACATGTGGCTAGAAGGCTACTTGAGGAACTATGTGGCAGGGCAGCAAAAAGCTTGGTTGCAGTGGCTCCACTTGGGGGAGTATTGTTACAACACTACTCACCATATCTCTATTGGCATGAATCCATTCTGACCCTTGTATGGATATGCGGCACTTTCATTTACTGATGTTATGTTCGGGGCAAGTAAAGCTCCAAGGGCAAGGGATTGGATTCAAGAGAACCAGGACATACTTAGGGCACTTAAAGATAACATTGCTACTGCTCAGAACCAGCAGAAGATGTATGTAGACCGTGGTCGAATGGAGAGACAGTTTGAGGTGGGGGATCTTGTCTACCTACGTCTTCAGCCTTACAAATAGTCCACACTCAAGGTGAAGGGAGCTGAAAAGCTCAAACCACGTTTCTATGGGCCATATAAGGTGAACATGTGTATCGATAAGGTAGCTTATGAGCTGGAGCTTCCTGAGGGGAGAAAGATCTACAATATCTTCCATGTATCTTGTCTCAAGAAGGCCATTTGGAGGAATGTAGTTGCCAACATGGAACTTCCTCCTATTGATGATGAGGGTCATTTGATCTTGCAGCCAGAATAAATCTTAGACACAAGGGAGAGGCATTTGAGAAATAAATTCATCAAAGAATATCTAATTCGATGGAGGAATCTACCAGATAAGGATGCCACTTGGGAGGGATAAAATATCTTGTAGCATCCTTCTTTACTGTTGCTTGTGGGCAAGAAAATCTTGGGCGGGGAGGACTGTAATGTTCCCAATTGGCCATTGCTACTTGGAACATTATAATTGCTCTATTTTTGAAATAATAAGTAGGAAACTCAATAAAATTGATCCCAGTGTGAAAAGGGATTGAGGTAGGAGGATAAAATAAAGCCTCTTGATTGTGAAAAGGAGCAAAAGAAAGGAGCTAGTTATAGTTGACCAAGTCAGCCAGCGCTGTAACAAGGGAGGGAAAGCCACTAGGGCAGCACATTTTTGAAGGAGGAAACTTCTCAAGGAAGCTACATCACCAATGAGTGGGGCCCGAGATGGAGAAGCTCACTTAGGATAAAAAGGAAGGGATAGAAGCAAGAGGATTCATTCATTCATACTTCTTGTTTCAGTCTTATGATTGATTGCAAGCTTCAGTTATTTAGCCAGAGTTGCAACACTGTTTAGTGCAAGAATTCTCATGCGGGAATTCTAGTTTCATCATTGTTGTAGCTGATTGGGAGATCTAAGGAGGAAGTCTTGAGTTCCATTCTCATCAACTATCTTGAGAAAATCCATCCTCTGACCTTGACAGCGCAATCACTTCCAGTGAGTGCGTTATTTCTGTAGTAGCTGCAGTAGCTTGGGTTCTATCTATCCATTTGTGCTTATTTCAAAAGAGGAGGAGGTGATTTCCACTCCAGGAGTTCTATTGAAGGAGGCCTTGAGCCAATTCTTGTATTATGTGTCCCTTTTTTAGCATATCAGATATCTCTCAATACAGAGTTGCTGGGTACAATTTTATTTTCTACAGTGTTGTATCTTGTGTTGTTATTTTGCCGGAAACCCTTGCCGGGGGGGTCCTAATGTGTTGTAGAAGAGGTCAATCCTCTCATTTCTGATCTTATAATGAATGAAAGCTCTAGATATATGTTATTCCATATATTTCTGTAGTTTCCATAATAAAAGTAACGTTGTTGCTGCCTCCAACATTTCTATTTTATGATGTACTGGGGTTGTGATGCTTTTTAGCATATTGGAGCTGGGGAGATCTATTTAATGTAGCTAGATTTATTTGTTTCTGATGCCATTCCATATTTAAGCTACATACAACATATTTTAGAGGATCCCAGGCCTAGACTATATTATTCTTGCACTGGTTTTCTTATATAGCGTCCTCATTGGAGATATTGTTGAAATTCCTAAAAAGGAATATTACAATTCTGGCCATGAATGCTTCTTATTACTTTGATTTCCCTTTCTCACTGTATCTCTTGCCTCTCCTTCTATGTTTTCTCCTCTCAGCCTTCACAATTTATCTCTCCTTTACATTTTTCACAGTGGTTACATACACCAGGACGTTCTTGAATACGCACTCCTTATTCCTCACTGAACCTTTCAATGGCGATGATGGTGACTATCTCTCTCCAGCAGTGATCTCTGATTTTTTTAAATAATGGCCAAAAAAATTTCCTGCGGGAGTGAAAATGCTTACAAAAGAGTGGAAATGGTTTTAAAACAGAGTGAAAATGAGTTTGTTTTGTTTACATAGTGTTTTTTTTTTTAATTTCTTAAGCGTTCACTAACTCTTTGACTGTCCACGCATGTTCCTTTCTTTGACTGTCATGCATGTCCTTGTGTGTTGCTTTCATGTTTCATATTCATGGTATGTACATTTGACTGCTTGCAATATTAATCGTGCTCCATCATTGTCATTTGCATCCATGTGTTTCATTTCTCATGCCTTGTATGTGCCATCATTTCCATACTTTTCATGCATTCGTATTGCATTATGATTTGTTTTGTATTGCATGAATGCCATCATTTCTATGCATACCACTATTATCATTGCATTACCATGCCATCATCTCCATTGCATTCCATTTCTTTGTATTATTTTTGCGCTCACCATTTCATTTTAAATTGCGCCATATAATTTTAAAATTTGGTTTTGATTTTTAATTTTAAAAATTGACTTCTGCAATAGTGAAGTTTTTAAAATTAATGTAGAATTCTAACCTTTTCTTTATGGTTTTGTAGGTCTCAAAAAAAAATTCTTCTTATGGGTTCAACTTGTGACCTATTGTTTATCATTCTTTTTATTAAGAAATACATAGGGTAGGATATGGGTAGTGATATGAAATATTTCAAATGGTAATATATGGATAAATGATAAAATGTGGGTAGGAAATATGAAATGTGGGTAAAATATGGAATGCAGGTAAAAAAAAATGAAATGTAATGGTAAAAGATGCGTTAACTAGTATTTAAATTAGTTTATCAATCCTAGACATTTTTTGAAAAATATGAAAATTTAAGAGAAAAAATTTTACTCACTGTACAAATGTACTCCCTCGTCAACATTTGATGATGATCGACATTGATGATGGTCGACATTGTTTTTGACAGTTCTTGTAAACTTGATAGGATTTTTATTTCTTTTTGCATCTGATTTGCTTTTGAATAATTATCATTCAGGTACATGTTGACATCTTCTATGGTCTTTTCAGGTCCCTACTGATACATTAAATTTTTAGGTCCCTTTTCTTGCGAAATGGTATTCAGGTCCCTTTGTGACATAATAATGTTCGGGTCCCTTTTTGGCGTAATGCTATTCAAGTCCCTTTTTGGCGAAATGATATTCCGGTCCCTTTGTGACATAATAATGTTCAGGTCCCTTTTTGGCGTAACGATATTCAGGTTCCTTTCTGGCATAATTTTGCAATAATGTTCCATAATTGAGAATTTCTTTCATCGCATTCAGCTGCTAAAAACTATTTTCATAGTTTTTTTATTTCACACCTTCCCCCAAACTGATATTCTGACTTGTCCTCAAGTCTAAAAAAATTCGAGGTTAAATCTACAAAAGTGAAACTAAAGTAAGCAAAAAACAAAAATAGAATTCATATTGGCAAAAAAAGTTGGTTTTCTAATGGGAATTCGAGTTTGTATTGTGCCAGTTTCTTGGATTTTCACAACCAAACTTTTTATTATTTTATTATTATTATTATTATTATTATGGATCGTATACTGGAGTTTTGGAAAGCATATTGCTATGTTGTCCTAGTATTTCCAGATCAGAATCCATGGAGATTTTTCTCAGAAAATCCTCTTAGTCTATAGGCTTATGATAATTTTTTAGCCTATGTCCATTTACCACAAATGATATAGATGATTCATCAATTATTTTTATTTTGACTGCTCCATTATCGAAGATTTCTTCAATATCATATGGCCCGAGCCAATGAGTCGTAAATTTGGCTTTGAAATATTTGAATTTGGAGTCGAACAAGAGTGCCCAATCTCCTTTTTGAAAAAAGTTATTTTTGATAAATCGGTTATGCCATTTAATTCATTGTTCTTGCACTAGAGTAGTATGTTCAATTGCTTGTTGTTGAATTTCATCTAGTTTGTTTAGCGGCATAATCATTTCTTCTTGTGCTTGTGATAATTCCATCCCTTATTCTGTTGCTAGCTTGTATGTTTGTATTTGAAATTCAATTGGTAATAGAACTTCTTTTCCATATACTAACTAATATGGACTGAAATCAGTAGTATTTTTCCAAGTTATTCTATATTCCCATAATGCATATTTCAATTTATCTGACCAATCTTTTCTGTTCATGTTCATTGTTTTTGTAATAATAATTTCTAGAACTTTGTTTGTAGATTCCACTTGTCCATTTTCTTGAGGATGATATGGAGTGGATTTTCTGTGTTTGATTTGGAAATTATTTGTAATATCAAGAACAAGTTTTGATGTAAATTTTTCACCTTGGTCAGTCACTATTTGTCTAGGAACTCCATACCTGACAAATATTTCTTCATATAGAAAAGATGTAATTGTTTCTTTTGTTTCCCGTACTACTTCCTTGGCCACCACCCATTTAGTCACATAATCTGTACATACAAGTACGTATTTATTTCCATTGGATGGAGGATTGATTGGTCCCACAAAATCTAAAGCCCATTTTTCAAATGGTTCAGTAAGTACTTGTGGCTTTAATGAAATTTGATCTAATTCCACTGGTTTACCGATTCTTTGACAGCTGTCACATCTTTTGACATAATTTCTGGAGTCCTTGAATATGGATGGCCAATAGTAGCCAATCGTCAATATTTTGTATGTCATCCTTTTTTCTGCAAAATGGCCACCACAGGGTTCATCACGACAAGCTTTCAAAATTCCAATTATTTCATCCTCCCTTACATATTTTCCAATAATTATATCAGGACCAGTGTAAAATAGATCTCCATTAATCCAGCTATATCTGGCACTATCTCTAATTATTCTTCATTTTTTTTCACTTCTGTAATGAGATGGTAAGATATCAAATGATAAATAATTAGCTATATCTACAAACCAAGGGGCTTTTACATCTATAGAAAATAAATGTTCATTTGGAAAATTGTCTGATACTGGATTAGGATTGCTAGGTAAATTTAATCTTGACACAAAGTTAGCAACTTGGTTATCTTTTCCTGATCGATCCTGTACAGTAATATTAAACTCTTGCATCAATAACAGCCTTCGAGTTATTCTGCAATTTGTAATAGATTTTTTCATTAAATACTTTATAGCAGAATGATCCGTATGAATATAAACTTGATAACCTATTATATAATGTCGAAATTTATTTATTGCATGTACAACGGCTAACATTTATTTTTCTGTCACAGTATAATTCAATTCTTCTGGTGTTAAGTTTTTACTGATGAAATATATAGCATAATTGAATTGATTATCTTTTTGTCCAAGTGATGCTCCAATAGCTGTATCAGATGCATCAATTGAAATGTGAAATGGCAAACAAATTGGCTCCTCGAAGAATGGGTGCAATTGATAAATTTTGTTTTAATTTTCAAATGCATATTGAAATTTATTAGTCCACTGGAATTCTACATATTTTGAAAGTAACTTGAATAAGGGTAAAGCTATTTTACTGAAATTTTGAATAAATCTCCTATAATAGCCTGCATAACCCAAGAAACTTCGAACCTCTTTTTGTGTTGTAGGTGGTGTTAAATCCACAATGACCTGAATTTTTGCCGAGTCCACCTTAATTCCCAAAGAAGAAATATGGTGTCCCAACACTATCCCCTCAGTTAGCATCTTAAAACATTTTTCATTACTGAGTGATAGGTTTGTCTCAATGCATTTTTTTAATACTTTTTCTAGATTATTTAAACAATCATCATATGTTGTATCATACACAGTGAAATCATCCATGTAAACTTCCACACACTCATGAATAAAATCAGCAAAAATAGCAAGAACTGCTCTTTAAAAGGTAGCAGGTGCATTGCATATACCGAAGGGTAATACATTGTATGCATATGTTCCCCAAGGGCATGTGAATGTTGTCTTATCTTGATCTTCTAATGCTCTTTTTATCTGATTATATCCATTAAATCCATCCAGAAAGGAGAAAAATTTCTTTCCTGCTAATCAATCTAACACTTGATCAATAAATGGTAAAGGAAAATGATCTTTTAATGTAGCTTTGTTAAGCTCACGATAATCAACACAAATTCTCCACTTCCCATTTTTCTTAGGCACCACAACTAATGGTGAGACCCATTGACTATCAGAAATAGGATAGATAAATCCGACTTGTAATAGTTTATGTAATTCCTCTTTCAGTATTTCTTTCATCATGGGATTCATTTGTCTTTGTGGTTGCCTAATAGGTTTGATTTCATTATTAGTATAAATGTGATGTATGCATGCTTTTGGATGAATTCCAGGCATGTCTTTATAATCCCAGGAAAAATCTTTTGAATGTTTTTGCAATAATGTTATTAGCTTTTCCTCTTGTGATGATTGTAAATTGTTACCAATATTCAAATGTCTTTGAGGACTAATTTCAATGATTTTACTATTTGAATTGGTAATTGAATTTATAGGAAAAATGGTTTGAAATGTATTTTGCAATGATTGTATTGTGCAATTTTCCTGAAAACATTCATTTAGAAGATAACTAGCAACTTCATATTGAATCACCCTAAGTTGCTTTAAAAGATCTGGTTCTGAGATGAATAGATCTAATAAGTCCTCAGAGTCTTCTTCCTCTCTAAAATTATAAACTTGATTAAGACTAAGAACAGGTTGAAATGTTTGTTGTTCATATTATTTAAGTACTGTAAATATATAAGGAGATTGAGCAGGAGGATATAATGTGACATGCTTATGTTCATCTCCATGTGCAATAATCATGCTTCCTTATCTGCATACAATATAAGCATCTGCAGTGGCCAACCAAGGTCGGCCTAAAATTAAGGGATGCCCTCCCAAGTTTGTTTTTGGCTGAAAAATAAAAAATTCTACAGGATATTCCCAAGAATCCAATGAGACAATGATATCCTCTAGTATACCTTATGGAACAAATTTAGATCTATCTACAAGTTCTAAGACTATGGTAGTAGGTCTAATGTAGTTCAGATTCAATTTTTTCATATTCTCTGTTGTCATAACAATGATAGCTGCTCCCAAATCTATTGAATTATTTGGTACTAAAAATTTGTTAATCAAAATAGTAACCATAGGAATTCCTGGATCAACATATTTTCCAATAGCAGTATTATTAGACATGAGAGTTGATAAACTTCCAATTACCTGGATTTTTGGTGGATCCTTCTTTCTTCTGCCAGATTTCTTTATGCATAATTCCTCTATTGTTTTTGCATATATTGGAATGTCTTTAATTTCTTGTAATAAAGGAATTTTAACATATGTATTTTTCAATTCATCCAGAATACTAAATTCAGGAAGAGATATTGGAATGTTCTATTCTATAAGTCTCTCTGGCTATGGTGGAGTTTGTTTCATGATTTCCTTACCTTTTTGAATTTGTTTTTCTGGTTTAGATTGTTCGTTTTGTTCTCCTTGTTCCGTTTTTTCTTCAATTATTGGAGGATAATATTTTTGGAGTACCTTCCCAGACCTTAGGTTAACATCCTCTATAGGAAGAATTGAATACGTAGGATAATATGTTGCCTCTTCCACATGATATGCTGGTATATCCACCTTATTTCTTGGATTAGCTACTGGCTGAGTTGATAATTTTGTTGGTCTAGGAGGTTGTTTTTTAGTTGGCAGCTAAAGTTGCTACGGTTGATTTAGCATTGGTGGATTTTGAGTTGGATATGGCATGGGTTGTTGTTGTTGGAATTGTTGATATTGAGGGAATGATTGTGGAGGATATGGCTGTTGATATTGATACTGTTGATTATACATTTACTGTGGTGGTTGGTTTCCATGACCATATCCCCTCCAACCTTGTGAAGGTTGGTTTTGATATTGTTGCAGTGTCCAATCCTGCTATGAAATTGGTGTATTCCATATATTTTGAGGGTATTGAAAGTTTTTTTGAGGGAACTATTGAGGCATTCTTGGCTACCAAGGTCTTCTTAGTGCCATATAGTAGAGGAAATCTACTGAGCTTCTAGTTCTTCCCCTTGAAAGTCTTTTAACTTTGGACATTTCTCTGTTGTATGATTTTATCTGCATAGTCCACATACATGTATATTTTGCAAAGGAAATTCTTTGAGTGGATGTTTTTGTTTACACTTTGGATAGAAAATTGCTAAAGCTTCATCTTGCTCTTCTTTCCTCTTTTTATATTTTAAAACATCTACTTGTGTACCCAAAGTGCTTAAGAGATATGTTTTAAAATTTTCTAACAGGCTTCCTATCTCTGCTCTTGTTACTGCACTTGCTGCAGATTTAGAAGCTTTTGTTGAAATATCTTTTTTTCCACTTTTAACTTTTCCTCTAGATTATTTTTGACATAATTCAAAAATGTCTTCAAATGGTAAATTAGAAATATCTCCTTTTCCCATTACATTAAGAATGTCTAAATACTCATTTCTAGTTCCCTTTAGAAAAATGGTGCAGATAGTATCTGGACTAAGAGAATGATGTCTGGATTTTTACAAATTATATAGGAATCTTTCCAAATATTCTTCCAAACTTTCATATTCTTGTTGGGACATTCTGAAAATGTCTTCTTTCGAGTCTCTAACCCTGCAGTAAGCTTGATACTTTTTAAGAAATATTTTCTTCATGTCTTCCAAAGAAGCTATAGTGTATTCCCCTAATCCCATAAACCATTTTAAGGCTGCAGCTTTTAAAGTAGCTGGAAAAAGTTGAAGTTTATGTGTATCATCAATATATCCATATGTTCTACACAAGATATCGAACTCAAACATAAATGCATCAGGATATTCTGTTGACATTCCATAGAAATTCGGAAATACAGATGGTGGAATATTTTTCATTTTTATTTCTTCTCCTAGTATTTCTCTTGCATCTAAAATAGGAAAGCCAAGAGTAGTCTCCTTATCATTATTGTCTTCTTGTTCATTTTCTTGTGTTCTTCGAGTTTGGTTTTCTCTTCTTTCTTCCTCCTCTATTTTTCAAAGTGCTTATGTTCTTCTATCTTCTTCAGCCTTTCTTTCCACTTCAATTCTTCTTTCTTCTTCTCTTTGTCTTCGCCATTCCCTTTGTTTTCTTTCATACTCTAATTTTTGTTCAAGAGTCATGTTTATTCTAGTTGATCCTTCTCCCTCTTCATCCATTTTGTGTTTAGATATTTGTAGTGTTTCAATAGGTTGATTTTGTACTTCTTCCACTACAATTTGCTCAAGGACAGGTTGTTCTAGTTGTTCAATAGTTGGTTTTTGTGTTTCTTTTTGTTTCCAAACAGAAGGAGGTTCTTTAGGTGATTGCTTTTTCTTTACCTCATAAGCTAACAAATTTTTTCTTTCAACTAAAGCTAATCTCTGTCTTGATCTTTGTTTCTCCTCTAACTCTTCTATATTAGGTTTTCCAACAACTGGTGTTGTTAATCCTATGGATGAATGTGTTGTTGGGGGGTTTTGTTTCACAAATCTACATTTTTTATCTCTATCTCTAGGCATATGAAAACATTACTTTAAAATGAAAACTATGTTTTTGTTTTTTTTGATGATTTTATGTTGTTTCTGTGTTATTTTTTTTTCTTCCTATTTTGACTGTTTTGGAAATATGCTTCCCCAGAAATGGTGCCAAAATGTTGGATCAATTTACTATTGCAAATTAACGAAATTATTTAATATCAATCCGGGTTGGTGAACTTAGAAGCATCCCCGAAGTATACGAGTTTCAATCACAGTCAAATTCATAAGGTAGACTTATTGATGATTAGTGAAATGCATATTACAAATATAAAAACTAATTTAATTAATTTCTAAACAATGAATTAAGATATATGGAATAATAATAAAGAGGCTTTACTTTAGAGATCTTGGTTGTCCTTAATTACTGGTTGCATACATCGTTAATACCATTGTGAAAACATGAAAGCAGGAAATCTAATACTAAAAAATAGGTTAAAATATATGGAATAATAATTAAGAGGCTCTAGCTTTAGAGATCCTGGTTGTCCTTAATTACTGGTTACAACATTGTTAACACTATTGTGAAATCATGAAAGCAGTAAATCTAACTTCTAAACAATGGATTAAGACATATGTAATAATAATCAAGAGGCTCTAGCTTTAGAGATCCCAATTGTCCTTAATTACTGGTTGCATACATCGTTAATGCCATTGTGAAAGCATGAAAGAAGGAAATAATAAGTCTAAGTAAACTAGTTCACAAATTACAGCTATGAAAACTAAGAAGTGCACTTAGCTCGGTGTGGGGGCTCTTCCACTCTTGCCTTGCACACTGAAAGTAAACTCAGCTAATCAAGACTTCAAGAAATCAATCAGCATGTATCAACATCAAAATATGGTAGAAAATATCCTCTATTATGTCTTCAAGTCTCAAAGATAATAATAATAAGTCATACAAGTTCCAACGTCAAAGCCTTCAAAGTGTGAGGCTCAAATAGATGAAATGTCTAAAAAATTGATCTAAAATGTCTCAAGTAATAAAAAATATCTCTATCCTATCATATCAAGTCGAATCCATCTATCCTATCCATCATAATTTGGAAAAATCCCATAAAATAAGAGTGTTGACCTAGTTTCTAGGGATCCTCCATAAAGACTGGTCCTATTTTACTGCCTTTGAATGAGCCTATTAAAGCTCAATCTGATTGTACCAACAAGTGTATTGTTACTCCTAGTTCCCAAGTTTTCTAGAAACATATCCAGCTCGAGCCCAAGTGTCCTACACATATGCAAACCATCATGCTATTACGGGAATTTTTGCTCCTATCCAAAATTGCACTTAAATTTCAATTTTCACAAAAACATCTAATAATTGAAAAACATAAATTAAGCACCTTTATATGCATATTTAGGTCTATGTGAGGTAAATATTATGGTAAATGGATGGATAATGTAGCAAAATAAAATGTATTTCTTAAGCAAAAAGAGATCAAAAACAAGGTCCAACACCCATATATCATGTTGCTATTGGTAGTGTATAAAACAATTGTTAAAGAGAAAGGAGTGACTTTGATAAAATGAATCATGGTGACAGACAAAAGAACTGATTCAATATGGTTTAATGGGACATGTGTTATAAAATTTTGTTAATGCGTGTGGAAAAAAACTAGTGTGTTGTAGTTCAAGTTCTAATGGAATAGTGAAACCACAAGTCTCTAGATACATGAATCCAAATCATGGACACAGTTTCATTAGGTCTTGGAAAATTGTTAAAGATTTCATCTATATCTCCCAAGGATTGTAGCCACCTCATCAATTTTATTCTAAAAAGGAAAATAAAAGAAATCTAATTTCATGGAGGGTGGTATGAGACAAACCTAACATCAACATGATGGTCTAGCAAAATGGCATACTTCACAGTTCCCACATTACTGTATCTTGTTAGTTGCAAACACATCATTGGCACACGTTTAAGTTATGCATTATGATTTTTAGAAATTTAGCGTTCTATTTTGGTTGCAATATATTGCAATATGTTATAAATCTGGACAGCTAGATACATTATGGCTTACCTGGTGTTTGGTCTTGCAATTTATAATCAAAATAAGTGAATGATGTTCAAGGAGTTGAAACGGAGTTTTTCCAAGTACACTTTATCTTCATAAGTATTTATGGCTAAGTTGTATAAATGGATTTTATGTTTTGATGGTCTGAATATTATCTAACGAAGGTTTTGGAAGTAAACTTGGATTGCGACAATTGGAAATTATTCATTAGACTATGCAGTAAATGTTTGATATTGATTTTAGTTGGATATAAAATAGAAGGATTTAGGATAAGGATTATCCAAAATCACATTTTTTTAAGGTGAATAAAATAGGTTAAATTCAGTATAAATTTCAGTGCTTGTTATGGTTATAATCAATTAAACTTTTAGGGTATAATTTCTCCATGGATTTAGATATCTTGTAAATCAAACTTCGATTTTTGTTCAAGTGGGAGTTTGAATTTTTGTTTCACCCAAGTTATCACAAAATGATTTTTTAGAGCAATTTTGGGCAGTCCTTAATGTGCCAGCTACAAAGTAGACGCAAAAATAGAAGAATTTTGAAGCTTGAATCTAATCTCAAAAAGCTTCGATCGGTTACAGAGAAGTCTAGCGACCATACATCAGACCTGTTGTTGGTATTTGGGAGAAGTTGAAGTGAGCACTGTTGGGAAAAATACTGAGAGGGGGGGGGGGGTAGGTAGGTATTCTTGCATAATCAAATCTTTTTACTTTTCATTCCTTAAAACCCATACGCTACTTTCCTTGATATAAACTAGCGTATATACGCGAATCCCCTTTATGAAACTAGCGTATACACGAGAGATCTAGATATGTTATTAAATCTTTACTTATATTATTCCATCATTATTTCATCGAATGTTTAATATGATAAACATGTGTAGTAAGAGCAGAATTTTATCACAAACAACTCACCATATTTGATTTTAGGTGGAAAACTAGATAGGAGAAAATACTGTTCAGGTTGCATATTCAATATTTTATTATAGAGAAAACATCTTACAACATATGTGCTGGCGCAAACTTGACCAACATGCAGGCACCCACCTGCGCTTGTTTACCAGCCTCTCCTGGAAGGGAGCTCCAACCCCCTGACTCGTTTACCAGCCTCTCCTGGAAGGGAGCTACGACCCCCCGATCTCGTTTACCAGCCTCACCTGGAAGGGAGCTACAACCCCCTGACTGAAGGCTACAACCCTCAGCACCACCTTGGACCACGTTTCATCAATTTTCACATTGGATCCAACAACTTCAATAGAACACCACTTGCAGGCCACATTTCATCATATTTTCATACTGGACCCTTTCCATACTTTTAAGCACAAACAT